>VVAS01003528.1:16346-27465 GCA_015103295.1 Ptychochromis oligacanthus
CATCCTTAAAAAAAAAGAAAAGAAAAAAAAAAAGACTGTCTTTTTTCCCCTCCATTTGCATTTTATCATCCTCCTGAGGGGCTCCATTACGGCTCTGAGTGGCTCCATTTCTTGTTCAGATTTCTGAAACAGGGTGTCCATTAACACAGTTGCTGTGTCTCTCCTCTCGCCCAGTGTCTTTAGGGCTTCATTTTGGCTCAGGTTGTTGTGTCCATCACTCTGCCATTAAGGGCTTTCATATCCTGCTCGCGTCGAACTGGGGATCAGTTTCTTAAAATGGGGTTCCTCATCAGGGGCTGAAAAGAGGGAGGATTTTGCTGAGCTGTGACTCTCCATTCCCACTTCCTTACCTTCCTTCCTTCCTCCACTCAGCTGCTACATGTACATGTGGCTGGTTTACTCTAGTCAGCCATCGCAGAGTCGCTGCTACAGCTTGAGATTCACATGCCATGCAAAGGCAATTCAGTGTGTGAAATGCGCTGTAGATGTATGCCACTGTTTTATAAAATGCAATACGAAGAAAAGCCTCAATAACGGCAGCTGTTTGTGCAGCTGCTCGTGATGTTTATTGGTGCAATAAAAAGAAAAATCTAAGTGACAGCAGTTAGTTCTGGAGTTGTATGATGTTTTATTGAAATTTCTATTGAAGTAATAAAAATAAATCCCATTTCTTCAGAGTTTTTAGAACACTGTGTTGTAACTAAGCAGGTTTATCCCTGAAATCTGGCCAGTCACAGAATATAATATAAAGGCTTTTTAAGGGTTATAAAAGTGCCAGATTCTGAGCATTGAACTGGAATATGCACCCTTAAAAACTTCATCTGGCTTCCACTGAAAACTTTACAACTAAAGATGTTTTTCATAGTTTACAACATGTCAAAAAAAAAAGCCCCCAAAGAAAAATACTTGCAAAGTGCTTCAGAAAAAACAGAAGCACTTTGCAAGGTAAAAGATTTGTGATGTATGATGTGTAATAATCTGACACTCCCGACTCTGCATACGAATCAGTGTAATCTGCAGAGGCACTTGTTAATAACACTTCCTGGCATTACAAATTACTTTGAATATTACTGCATGCATGAGTGTGTGTGTGTTGGCGAGTACCCGCCGGTCTCTTACCATGATTGTAGTAACTACAACAGTGCGATTCTCCATGCCAGAAGTGTCATTTGGAAGCAGCGGAGAGTCCTGGATCAGCACCAGTTTGTCTGCATCGTTCCAGTAGCCGATCTGCAGGGAAAACAAAACGTAAGATTCAGCTCCAAAGTGTGCATGCATTCATACTAATATACTGTATCATCCACATGGTTGGGGGGGACTGTATGATGATGCAATCCCTAATACAGTACCATGGGAGCACAAAGGAGCTATTCTGCTTGACGGAATTGGATGCAACTTGTAGAGGAAAGCTTTGTCTTTGCAGCATTTGATTGTTCTCAGTCGACAAACAGCTACTGTGACCAAGTGTCTTACTTTCATGAGAATAAAATTATGAAGCTTAATTTATGCAGCTTGGTTTTCATGAGAACAGTGAAATGGTCCAATAGCCGTCATGTTGCTATCGGATTATGAGGACTTGTTACATTTTGCACCATAATAATCATTATTAAAGGGGACCTATTATGCTTTCCATTATTTTCTATACTCCCATCAAACAACAGGGTCAGCATTTGTAGAAGTAGTCCAGATGAGCCAAAAGCTCAGGCTTCAGTCTGCTCTAAATGCTATTTTTGCATGTTTGCTGACATCAGCTTGTATTTACTTATATGGTCATCTCAAACACAGTCAGACCTGAGATCAGGAGGTGGGGTGTACAAGCACTGCTTGGGGAAGCCCAGCGAAGGGCAGCCAATCAGAATAAAGTGGGCTTTTAGGCAGGGCTGCCTTAAAGAGACAGTAACCTGTTTCACACAGGATGATTTGAGCTGCTTAAACCACTTGTGCGAGGATTTATTTATTTATTTTTTGGAACTGTGAATTTATTATTATTTTCATTTAGCCCTGTGACAGACTGCCGACCTGTCCGGGGTGTACGCCGCCTTTCGACCTGTGACAGCTGGGACAGGCTCCAGCTTCCTATGACCCTGAATTGGATAAGCGGAAGAAAACAGATGAATTGTCAATCTAAGCTAAACTCATGGCATCCCGTAATAAAAATATGGAGCTGGAAATTTTCACAATAGGTTCCCTTTAAGATCAGAAGTATAAATCATAATTAAATCTTTTGTTGGGGACAAAGTCAAGAATTTTGTCCTTTTCTGATGCCACTCACTGATGGTGTGCTTAAGCAGGACAAGTCTGGTCATCATTCACACATCCTTTGGACTCAGTAACTTCAGGCCTCCATTAATCAAACAACATGTGAATTTATGGGCTCATATAACAATCTAACACAAGAAGTAACAAACACTGTGTGACATATAAAGGACAAATTATAATTTTCATTTGTAGGATTCTTTCATAAGATGTATGCCTGAATGTGGAAGAAAGTAGAGTAATATTAACTTGCTGAATAATTAGGATTTTTATAATTTTTTTAATACATCATTTTATCTTTTCTGTGATTTGTGCGACAAAATGCTGTTTTCAAGGATAAAGTTAAAAGTAACAAAATCTCAGCTCAGCAAATGCTTTACTGCTTTGCCGGAGTTTTGAAATGCATCTCTTGGTGTTGCGCAAACTGTGATGGCTCATGTTTCACATACTGTATAAATGACCTACATACGACTCATTGTACATCTAAACACATGAGCCAGCTCAAGATGATGAAAGCTTGGAAAAAGCTTGTAAGTGGGTCTTGGGTTGAGATTCCTAAGACTGAGTACCTTTATGCTAAAGTTGGCAAGAGTAAGGTTGTAATTGTTGGAGGTATCACTACAAGAATACACAGTAATAATATTTTGAGACTATGTCAATTTAAAAGAAAATATGTTTTTATATTTTGGCAAAAATAATGTTCATTTATTCCTGAAAATGTAAATTTATTTTTTTGTAATGCTATTTTATTCCCAGGCGTAGCCATGAGATTTATGTTTTTGAAACTGCACATCTTGGTTTGACAAAATAATCTTGCCAATGTCTATTGATAACTTTGATTTGATCGGACCTTTTAATGGCACCTTCTACATCAATTAACAGAGGTGGCGTTTGAAAATGCACATCAAACTCAAATTTCCTTGTTATTATTAAAACAGTAATTTCCAGTTTTTAGTTATTTTGTTCAATTGTACATCACACATATATAAAGCATCATCATATCAAGCTGAGAAAGGCCAGTCAAAGACAGTAATTAGTAACATTTGGCCTTAGATTAATCTACTTCACACAAGATGCCAGTTTTACGATCAATGTGGAGCAATATCATGCTCAGCTGACTTTACTGTCTCCATCCAGAAGTACTTCAGGGTCAAACTTCCCGACTGAAACTGACAGATAGGTTCGCTGTGGTCACAATATCATAAAAAGCATTTTGTGACAAAAAAAATTTTGAGAGGAGGTACGTAGTATTATTTGGTCAAATTCTGAGTACCAGGCAGTTAATTTCTGGCAAGCTTGTGCATTTTTATACACCATTTGTAAATTTCTGCATGACTTTATAATAAAAATGTCTTCATTTATTTAAAAGAAAACATTTCTCTCTGATATCGGGCTACTTTTTTGTCTTTTGTTTGGTAACGTAAACTGCCTAAATGTGCATCCGGCACCTGTTCACACCAACAAATTCATTTATTTTAATTTATAAAACCCTGGACATTTAAAGCTCAGTGTTCCAGCAACATTTCTGTACTTTCAAAACATTCCTCACATATCTGTGTTTTGTGATGATTTTCATTTTAATTTCAAGTATGTTACTGAGTCTGACTGAAAACAAGAGGGACAGGCAGCATTTTCTTAAGATGAGTTCGGCCTCAGACACACAGGCCTAGAGACCGGTATATTCCCCAACCGGTTGGCCAGTGGTTGCTGGAGGTTGCTGTCTGTTGCTAAATAGAATAGGTCCTACAGAGGGTGCTGCACCAAAAACCTCCTTGCAACTGCCATGGTCGCCTGCAACTGCCATGGTAGTCTGCATGGAAGACACAACTTGTCTGCAAACACCGGCAAACACTCGCCAACTAACTACTGCTTAGCAAGTAGATGGCCAGTGTTTGTAGACTACAGGTGACCACAGCAATCTGCTAGCGACCAAAGCAACTCCAAAGAGTTTTTTGGTGCAGCATCATACACCTCTTTGAGATCATAACACTTTGAGTGTACTTTTGTGCAGGAGGGATGATTAAGTTTACCACATTGGTGGTACAAACTCATAATTCATATTCATATTTGCAGCTGAGAGTAAAAATGACCCGCTGTTGAAGAAAAAGACCCTCTCCTGTCAGAGGCGTAGTTGCCTCACTGTACGGATTAATTCTTCTGCTTCTTTCACGTTTTTATCAGGGGGGACAAATGGCACGCCTTCTAAATATTAGGTGGGGTTGTATCCCCTGTGTCTCCCCTGAAATCTACACTTATGAGCAGCTATCTGTGAGTCAGAGTGGAGGTGCTGGGAATAAAGAGCTGTGACTGGCTGATTCCTGCAGCGTGCTGGGGGACAAGGATGATTGAGGGACACGGGAAATGTAGGAGAGAGGCTGTGACCCACACAATCGCGCACACACACACACAGACAAACACACACACACCCACACACACACCGCGTCCTGATGGGACCCTCGCCATGGTGGAGGAAGACAGGCCAAAGCAGCTTTTGATTGATGGGGACTCCTCTCTGCTTCCTCCTCCTCCTCCTCTCCACCTTGATTGCTTTCTATTTCATTTCATGCTTTCGGCATCGCTCTCACAAGTGCTCTCTCTCTCTCTCTTTTTCCCATTTTCTTTGAATTTCATCTACAGGCATCCATCCATCCTCTCAAACCAGCAAGCAGAAATGCTGGCAGAGGCTGCAGCTTTTGTTTTTGTTTTTTTTACAATCTACTTATGATAACAGAGAGCAGCACACTACATGTTGTATCATCCCACTTGCCCAGATACTTCACATGAAAGCAGTCTGCGCGCATCTCTGATCACATAAGGAGAAATAAAGACGGGTATCCTGTTTAGTGATAATCAAGAATGCATGCCCACCAGACGACCGGCAACTGACAATTATATGACATCCTATTTAGAAATAAAGTAGCTGCCCAAAAACCTGCAACATTTGTATGTGATACTCCTACTTGTTGAGCTACACAAGGTTTGCTCCAAAAATAGAGAGAAATCTGTCCAAAAACCACATAAGACCCCTCACACAATTAATGTTAGCTCATGGAAACTCACATCACGCATGACAGTCACGGAGCCAGATGAACGGCAGCAATAGCCATTAAACAGCCCTGAACACGCAGCGACAGAGGGAGCTGTCTAACCTCATAACGACCGCTTATTTTCACAGTGCAGCTTCAATACAAAAGAATCCACTGCCTTCATAAAATCCAAGAGTCCTGACCACATTGTGGTTAAGCAGCTAATTACGCACGCTGGGCCGTCAGGCAGGTTTCCCTCTCGGGATAACAAACATTTTCCACCCATTAATTTGGTGAATCCTGCAGAGTTAGACAGAAAAACTGCTTTTTACAGTCTCCTCAGAAGGTCATTCATTAGGGCTGGTTAGTATAAGATTACATGCAACTGGGATAATACAAAAATAAGCAACAATAATCAATCCAGATTATATTTAAAAAGATGTGTATGATTACGATAATAACTTGATTACATTTGGATCCTCTCTTTAAAATTTGACGATTTTAAAATCTGATGCGTCCTGGATGCTTCCTAGGTGAAGTATTTTGGGTATACCCAACTGCAAGCATGTCTTGGGACAGAGCCAGGACATGCTGGAGAGATTATGTCTCCTGGCTGGCTTGGGAATGCCTTGGTGTCCATCCAGAAGAGCTGGAGGAAGTGGCCAGGGAAAGGGATATCTAGGCATTTCTGCTTAGACCGCTACATCTGGGACCAGGACCCGGATAAGGCATAGACATAAATGGATGGAAGTTTGAGTTTGTATCGGGACCACGGGAGGAAATCCTAGACATGTCAGGTGTATGTTTTAACAGTCACGTAGCTCATTGCAGGTAGGCAGTGTGTGTAAACAGCTCTGATTTGTTATGTACTAGTCAAACAAACTGGATTTTGGGGGTCAAATGTGCCTGGGATCACCTAATGTAAGTACACCATTAGCCAGATATTTATCCACAGCACAAATGAAAGCAGTGTGGTGTGATGCTTTACCCGTCTGGGTCCATTATTCTTCAGTTCAAACACGTCCATAGTGTAGTTGACCCTGCGGCCATAGTGGTCAAACTGGACATTACCTGTTAATCCCTGTAGCCGGACCTGCACACAGAGGGGGACAAAAGAAATACACGCACCATGACATGACACAGTTAAACATCAGCAAGGCTTCACCTAGTACACAAAAAGGTTGAAGGAAAAACCGCAGCAGACTGTATCAAGGGAAGACACTGTATGCTGCATGATTTGAAGAGTTTGAGAGATTTCATTTAATAAGCAAATGTAAGCTGCTCCTTTGAGCTTACTGTTAATTTAACCAAGCCAGCCAGCTTTGTCTTCTGAGCCTCAGCTCTTCCAACTGGTTTGAGGGCGTTTAAAGAATTGTTCAATATTTTGGGAAATATGCTTTTCAGAGAGTGAAGCTTCGTTTACACGTCTTTGTGCTGGAAGGGGTTGTGCTGTATCTAAAAGCCTCTTCAAAAGTGTAACTACATGTCGAGGCAACGACTGTGAAGATCAGAGCGACTACAACATGAAAAAAATCTCCTTTTCAATAAAACACATCCAGACAAAGAAAAGCTGCTACTCGCAGCCACCCCTGCTCTCTATTAGAGGATTAAACAAACAGGACGTATGAGTAGCTGTTGTGAACATTCGATGCTGAACTATAAATCAAAACCTCTGCCACATACCTCCTCTTGCGTTGTGCTCCTTCTCGGTCTCACCTGTTTTAGAGTGCGCTCCATGTCGATGCCCTGGTTCCACGGGGCGGCTGGGTTAGCGAGGCAGTCGCCGGCGTTCCCCCGTCTCGAAATGTCCACCTTCTGCCTGCGCAGGTTCCTGAAGGCCTCGGCCATCACCATCACCCCATCGTAGGTCAGCGCTGAGGTGTACTGTGAGATGAGAAGAGGCGAGCAGGGGATGTGGTCACAGTTGGAAAAAGCGGCTGAAAAACAACAACTTAACATCAAATTAAAACACTACAGGATGAATTAGTTTGTATTAAAAGGAAATAAAGCCCAGCAGGGACGGACCTTGTGGTTTGTAAATTACAGTCTTTCTAGCCCGAGGCGACCCTGCTGTTCTGTCCGTTTTGGGTAGTGCTGGGGGACGCGCACCGGGAAAAGGTATGAGGCCAATTAAATACTGATTTAGCTCGACAGGCAAAATGTTCTGCAATATTTGCTGGTCAGATCTTTTTAAAAAACAATCTACGTAAGGCTGCCTCTGAGAGCATGCTGACTTTCTGCAGGGCCAAGCAGTACGCAGTAACGGCCTGGCTGTTAGAGCGAGACAGCAGTTTTACTCTGCTCATTATTTGCTAGAAATAGAAAAAGGAGGAGAGCACATTCCCCACAGTATAAACCTCCCAATTTCCCCTAATCTGTCTTTGACCTGAAGACTCTGCCTCTGCCTTTGCCTCTGATTATTTGGGTCTAAAAAAAGAAAAGGAAAGCACTCTCTCTCTCACGAGTAATATATTTCCCTAAAACTCACCTCTGGCATGGCAGAAAAGTAATTGAGTGAATGACGAAAAGGCAGAAAGACGGAGAGTGAGTGAGTTTGGGGGGGTGGGGGGAGCAGAGTGTTTTGTCCAGCCGGGAAGCAGACTGGCATTAATTATCCCAGCTAGCAGGAGTTCATTAACTTTGCCTCCGGCCGGGGGTGAATCCTATTCATTAGCCCACTGCTCTCTGTGACATTATGGCTCTCTACAGAGAGACTGCTGCACTCCATCCCCCTGTTACTCTTTGACAAGCTGCCCAAAGTAACACACACAAACAATCAACGTGTGGGATAAACTCACTAACAGTCACTGCAGCTATCGGCTTCTTCACATCTTCATCCTCACTGCAAATGCTGCCGGGAACATGTGATTATTTATTTATTTTTATTTTTTGCAGCTGTGCGCTTACAACGAGACGGACACCAGAACAAATTGAATTCCTTAAGAAATGTCGGTAAGTCAGAGGTCTGTAGCCAGGCTGGATGAAGAAAAGTCTACATAATGTTTCGGGGGGACTGCAATCTGAAGTTAGACCCTCTTTCCTGTTTTAGATACGTGACCGCTGTTATAAAACGCACCTCTGACCATACTGAAGATTTAAAGGCAACCTGTCTTGAGCGTAATAGATGTGATGTCACCTACTGGTTACTGGAGTCCTGGCTCGAGCATTTCGGCCATCGGCATCTATCCCCATTTTGGTTTTTGGAAAACTGCACATTGCAAACAAGGGGCGGATCTCACTAAGAAACTGAGGATGCTGCATGTTTAATCAAAATGTACGACTGCTCCAAATCATACCCTGAATTACTGTGTAGTTTACTCTACAGTAGACCATAATTTACAAAATTAAGATCATGTTGTATTAATTAAGATGGGAAACTAGCTATTGAAACCAGAAAATGAGGGACATGATGGACAGTAATGCTCAGTAGCAACTTGTGAAACACAAGGTTTCCCTGGTCTAAATCATACCCTGCTTTATCCACCTTATTGGCTCTAATGGGAGCCATTATTTGCAAAGTGAACATTGTTTTATTCAACAAGACTTGAAACTAGTGTTTGAGACCATAGAATCATCAGGAAAGTGTTCACTGACGTCACAGATGAAGTGAGCAGTAGTCCCCCTTTCTCATAGATTTCTGTACAACTAGACTTCCTTTTGCAACTAGAGTAGTTGCCCACTGCTGGCAATTGGAAAGAATGCAGCTTTAAGGCACTTCAGCATTGGTTTTGCTTTTCAGATTGAAGCCTAAGTCCATCTTACAAATACAGCAAAAGATAGTTGGACATACAGAGAATGGGTTTTGGCCAACTCTTCTTTACAACGTTGCTTCAGTTTAGTGAGGTTTGCAGGCATTTATGCACAGCTCTTTTAAGGTCAACCACAGCATTTCAATTCTGTTGAGGGCTTTTGCAACACCTCAATGCTTTTATTTTTCAGCCTTTCTGTTGTAGCTTGGCTGCTCTGCTTGGAATCATTGTCCTGCTGCATGACCAGTTTCAGTCAAGCTTTAGCTGTTGGACAGATGGCCTCACATTTGACTCTAGAATACTTTGATATACACTGGGGTTCATGATCAAGTCAATGACTGCAAAGGTGCCCAGGTCCTGTGGCTGTAAAACAAGCCCAAATCATCACTCCTGCATCGCCGTGCTTGAGAGTTGTTATGAGGTGTTTGTGCTGATATGCTGTGTTTGGTTTTCGATAAATGTACATTTTGGCCAAACATCTCCACTTTGGTCTCCTCTGTCCAAAGGACATTGCTCCAGAAGTCTTGTGGTTTGTTCAGACGTTGCAAGCCTAAACCATGCTGCCATGTTCTTTTTAAAGAGAAGATGCTTTCTCCTGGCAACCGTTCCAAATAAGCCATACTTGTTTAGTCTTTTTCTAATTGTACTGTCATGAGCTCTAACATTTAACATGCTAACTGAGGCCTGTAGAGTCTGAGATGTAGCTCTTAGGTTATTTGCATGCTCTGACCTTGGAGTGAATTTACTGGGACGTCCACTCCTGGGAAGATTGTGGCGTTGTGTTAACACACACCTGAATGTTCTAGACCAGCAAACTGCCAAAACCTCTGCATCTATAACGATGCTCACACTTGCTACTCACCCTCTTAATTCCTATGAAAGCGGTAAGGGTATACTTAGTTTTTCACATGGCTGTAAATGGACTCTGATGATTGATATAATGTCTCAACCTCACTTTTCTTTGTCCAAAATTAAAAAAAAAACAGAGTACTTGGAACAATGCAATTATAGTAGAATAATGCCAATTAGGCTCACCTGTTTAATTTAGCCGATGAAATAGCTTCATGCAATCCAATAAACTGCTTCACCAAGTATTTTTTTTTAATTAATATTTTCAGTCACCATTGTACAAATTAACAGTTAAACACACAAATCATGTGCCTCTGGCTGCAGATTTCAGGTGTGGTGTGTGTTAACTCACTGACCATGCTGATGATGTGCCAATAAATACGACTTTTACAGAGAACCCGTTTCCATCTGTTGAGGTGTTGCACTGTAGGAAAGATTAATGTGTCATACTTAAATGAAGTAGGACGACTAATATAAAGTCACGTGTCCTTTCTGGATAAAGAAGTACACTAAACTCAATGGAAGCAATTAAGGTTAAAAGGCTCGCATAAGTATTGTTTCATTTAACGAAGGATGATTTCAAATTTTGGAGTGTGTTGCCATGCTGAACTGTGATTGGCGCATCTATTTCAGGACAACTGGTGATTTAGCGTTATTTATGAAACAGCATACTGTCAGATCTATATTCAGATTCAGCCTAGATAAACCGAAACAGCAGGTTCACTTGGAGATACCCATTATGTCTGTGCACCGAAAGGCCCCTTGTGTTTGCTGTTGCAGGTTAAAATAGGATTAATCCCGGGCATAAATGAGGTATAATATCTCCAGTGTTGTCCTTGTCATGCCAAGCTTGCTGTAATATATTAAATAGGAATATCTCATTTAGTACCTGATGACTCCTGGAACTTTTAAACACCAAGTCTTACATTTGTCTTTGCAAAGTGAGTAAACATGCCAGAAGAAGGCCTAACTCACCGTCCTGTTAATATATTAGCAGAAAGAAGGGCTGCCTATGACTCAGGCTGAGGACAACTTAGTGGGGGAGCAGAGTAATTTAGGCTGAGTGGATTTCCAGGAGAGAGAGCAATTTATCAAGAAATGGAGTGGGGGTAAACACACACACACACACACACACACACACACACACACACACACACACACAGTTAACAGAAAAGAACAAACACATACGTTTTGTCATGTGACATCGCCTTGTGGTATAAACTTTTAATTTAAACAACC
>VVAS01003574.1:4740-17369 GCA_015103295.1 Ptychochromis oligacanthus
TTTTTTTTTTAAATTCAAACAGACGGTTGAAGTTTTTTTTTTTTTTTTTTATAGCATATTAGCCTTGGACATCTGTTCAAACAGGAAAGGAAAGATACACCTGCAAGTGAGGTTTGGAATCATTTACTTAGCCAAACACATCAAGCTTTTTGGCCTGTTTTTCTTTGTTAAACCCACAGAGCTGATTTACATGGAATATCATTTACACAGACAGGACATTAGGTACCTGGCTTAGTGACAGTCTAATGAACTGGTGTCGACCTGCATGAGCTAATGTGGCGTCTGATTGGATGAAGGTGCTTAAGAGTGTTTGCTGGCAGCAAAGGGGCAACAGTCAACTATCATGGCCCTGTTTGATTTCTGTGATCTCCTTACTGCACAAGACACTTGCAGTAACAGCATGCTGCGTGTCCTGATTTAGCAGCCTGACTGCAAGTGAACAGTTAACCTGCACAAATGCATAGGAGTACTGATGTATATCTGTGGTCAGTGATTTATTAGACCTGTTTTTGTTTGTTTTTTAGGTGTGCAGTTGATAGGAGGGAATTAACAGCTTTGAGTCTGCACCAAATAATGAAAGATAGTTCTAGGCAGTTGACTCCAATGGTCTAATACACATTAGGGCTGCAACAATTTTTTTTTGCTGTCATTACCAGGAAAGGCACAATACCAGAGTAGTAGTCCAGACCAAAAAATATTCAGTTTATGATAAGATATAACAAAAAGAGGCTGCTAAGCCTCCGTTTGAAAGGCTGAAACCCGATTAATGGTAGCATTTCCATTGCTTCTGCTTGATAAAAATGACAGAACTGATTAATCGATTCCCAAAATAGTTGCGGATTATTTTTCATTCACTGTCATTAATTGACTAATAATTTCAGTTTGGTGGACATAGATTTTGAATCTCAATAACAGAGTATTACATGAGATTAAAATCCTGGTTTACAACCAAACCAAAACTTTTTAAAGTAATGTATGTGCACACGTGACATGAGCTCTCTTATTTTATCACCTCTCAAAAGACCACCAAATCTTACCCTACAGAACTTGATGTGCAGATTGCAGCACCTGAACCTCAGCTGTGTTTGGCTTGGCACTGCAAACCCGTCAGACTGAGTGTGATGAAACAAGGAAGAAGCCCAAACTGTTTAACTGAGCATTACTGTCATTTAAGTTTTTATAGCCCTGTTATATTTTAGCACAAGTTTTAGGTGGGATGGGATTTGTTTAGTGATTGTATTTACTAGATTTCCTTTTTGCAGAGTTCATAAAGAGTTTTTTGTTTAGTTCAGGTTGATGCAAAAGCAAATAAAAAATATAAAACCAGAGTAAATTTTTGGACTTCAGCTGCAGGCCTTTTTTGTTAATCAGTGTACCGGTGTAGCCATTAACAGAGTATTTGATGTCAGACGCTCCTGTGAAAGTGTTAAATGTTGTTTTTAAAAACTGCAAGAACATGCATAGAGGAGGTAAAAAGAATTGCCAAACTATGCTAAGTTATTTAAAAAGGGAAATTACCATATTAAAGGAGGAGTTAAACTCTGTGACAGTGGCTAAACCTGTGGAGGCAGCTTCTTTTGGATGTCACTAACACAGCTCTTAAAAATATCTTATGCAGTCCAGTTCAAGTATCTTTAGCTAACCTCTTACCTGCAATAAGCTACACCTCATAAAACAGAGTAGAATCTATTCTAATAGCAGAAGCTTCAGTTATAAACAGCTGCTCTGGCATCACAAATGACACCATTTCAGCACTTTCATGTCACTGCTAAACCTCAGTGTGCAGAAGTGGCTGTCAGCAGTGAGCAGCTTTCTTCTGTGTGCTGATAATAAAACGCCTTGTCAGTATGTCCTGAGAAAAGTTGAGGTTGCTCATGCTCACACAAGACTTGCTCTTCTGTTATTTGATGGGATGTCACACAGCATGACGAGGGTTGTTTTGTTGCTGTGAGACAGATTAAACATTTCCACAGTCTGATGCGGAGAAAATGCAGCTTTGACCACTGACCATTATGCATTCCTCTCGGGTTTTCCTGTATATTTTATGCTGGTTGGTAAGAACAGTCGTGGAAAGCTGGCTGGTTAAGTCAGAAACACGTTGAACCTGCAGACCAGAGTATGACTCATCCAGAGGGTTTCCACTGCCGAAACTGTCAGTCTCAGGCACTCACTCAGGCCTTCCATAATGGGATGAGATGATGTGGTGGCTTCGTGCCCTCTGCTTCAGTGTTAATGTCTGTGTAGAGCTGCAGCTGTTGTATTAACAGGTTATTGTGGCTCGGTATTGTTTCTAACAGCTGGGTCAAACAAGATTGAGTTCAGATCCCAGCTGGGCAGAGCCAGCCAGGCGTAAATGCAGCCCATCTAGTGTGTTCGCATTTATGAGAAAGAGCCACCCAAGGGGCAGAAACGTCATGACTCATTCTGAAGTTTTCCATCCAGCGAACTTCACTGAAGGACTCCGGCACGAACCGCTCCCAACAATCATCTTCCCTGCACTTTGATAAGTAGTGAAGGAGTCACTGCAGTTGTGTTCAGAGAAGTCCAAAAATGACCTGCTGTCACTTCCAACTTCTAAAAGTCACAGAAGACAACTTACTTTAAACTCGTCTGACAAAACAAATAGACTGTATAGTATTTGTATTTGTTGGCAGCGGCAGTATGCTAACCTGTTGTGAGGTACGTATTGTGCACAAGGGAGCAAAGTATAGATAATGCACCCACCAAAGCCATAGATCTGCTGTGCAGATTGTGACTTATTTATAATTCAGTTTTAAAAACACACTGGGAGGAGGGCACAGTGCATGAGCTGTCACTGAGTGGAGGACAGATGTTAAATGCTACAGAAACTGAAAAAGTATATATATATCCTCCAAGCTGCTGTAAAAAAAAATATTACTCCTACAAAAGGGTACAAGGTCAAGGTAAAGGAAGCATTCAGGTGCATGTGCATGGGGAAAAAAAGTAGTTCTGTGAAATCAGTTCCACATTTTAAGCCTAAAGCACAGAGCCTCTTGGAGCCACAAAGATTATGTCTGCATTAAAACTGCTTATAAACCTAAATCAACTGTGTACATTAAATCACCATAATTACGAAAGAAATGTGTAAAATGCTCCAACAGCAGAAACTGCAAGTTGGCTGGTGTTGCCCTCTTTTCAGAAGAGGATGTTTGTGTTGGTAGGATTTGTTTTTCCTTTTTAGAGCTTAATCAAAACTCCTTCATAGGGGCAGTTGGGAAATGGGAAATTGTAGTGCCCTTTCAAGGACAGTTTGAGCCAAATATATAAATAGCAATTATGCTCTGTAAATGTGGCACTGTGGTTCACATTGCACAGAGAGACCAATCCCACAGATCACAAACCCACATGTCCTTGCCTTACAGAGTCTTTTCTGAGATATCATGACATACACATGTCTAACTAAATTTAGTCTATTTGTCTGTCTTTGTATATCCTGACTATAAATGTGGCCTTACAGTATTTAGTCACTAACCTCTGAATCACATCTGACAAACTGGGCTGCCAAAAAAAACACTGTCCTAAACAACCTTTCTGCAGTGTTTGCTTCATTTAGAAGTTACTGGTAGGCGCTATCTCTTGTGTGGATGACAGCTGGTGAAAGGGAGAAACCATGGAAGTAAATGTTGCTGTGCCCAGCTAATCAGAAACAGAGGCCTGTTGGCTGGGAGGAGCCACAGTGTGGAACATCTGAACAGCTCGTTATTCAGGATATTCTAGTGGAAAGGCACATTTTGAAGCAGTGTGACTGATAATGATGAAAACACACATGCTTTCTATGAGAGCATAACTAAAAGAATCAAGTACAGGCCCCATGTACCTCCACTAATAGTTAATGTGTGTTTTACATGTGAATAATCATGTTGTAACAATGCCTTTTCCCTTGTTTTTCCTCATCCAGATATTAGTTCAAATGTGTGTTAACTTGGTGACGTTACATTCCCACATTTTTTTCTTCATTCCCATGACTCCATGTTTTATTTTTTGTTCTTTTTTTTGTCCTGTTGTTGTTTTTAGGTGAGCGTGCTGACCACCCTGGAGCGGCGGTTCAACCTGCAGAGTGCTGACGTAGGAGTGATAGCCAGCAGCTTTGAGATAGGCAACCTGGCACTTATCCTGTTTGTCAGCTATTTTGGGGCCAAAGCACATCGGCCCCGTCTGATCGGTTGCGGTGGCATCGTCATGGCACTCGGCGCTCTTCTCTCAGCTTTGCCCGAGTTTCTAACAAATCAGTATGAGATAGGGGAAGTGTGGAGGACTGATGTGGGTCGGGATGTTTGCTCCAACATTAGCAGTATGGAGGCTCAGCAAGCTGAGAAAACTGTGTGCGAGAACAAGGCCAACACCAACATGATGTACCTGCTGCTGATCGGAGCCCAGGTCCTGCTGGGTATTGGAGCCACACCAGTGCAGCCGCTGGGGGTTTCCTATATCGATGATCATGTAAAGAAGAAAGACTCCTCACTCTATATAGGTGAGACATATTGATAATTCTTACAGTCTAATCAAAGAATGGAAGGTTTGGTTGAATGGATGCTTTTTTTTTTTTTTCAGCAACACACTGATTTCCCAATGAAACTAAACCTGTATGTTTGTCCATCACCATCAGGTGTAATGTTTGCATAGCTTAAGTCAACACATTATACATGCGTGCACTTCGGCTGCACACCACCTCCCTTTGTTCCCAGCTCAGGCCTGTTCACGTGAGTGCCAGGTGAGCACATCTTGAAGGTTTTTAATCTCTGTTGCAGTGGTTTAGGTGGCGAAGAGGCCAGATATGGGTGAAATGTGTCTGTCTGCCGTGTTTGCTCTCCTCTCTCAAATCCAAGATGCTGCTGATGTGGCATGGTTTATGGTGCATTCAGAGTGCTTTCTGTGCAAACGTTTGAATACACAATAGCTATTTAGAGATACATATTTGCTGTGATAGGTATTCTTTGATACTTTCACATACAAGGGGTAACTTTAATACTTTGCCTGGCTCTGTATGGAGCACATATAAAGCTCTCCTATTTGCGTGGTATATCTTGTTTTTTAATCACAACTAAAATTGAGGTTTTACAAGTTGGCAGTGTGACAAGTGGGGTTATTTACCAGATTCCTTTGATTGAGTTAGTCTTTCGGCTAAATTAGGCTAACCAGCTGCTGGTTCCTGCGACATATTTCCCATACAGAATTGAAAATAAGTTTGTTATCAGTGTATTTATATAAAAAAAAAGCTTTCAGTGACTAATTTGTGTGCGGTTAATCTTTCCTGTATACCTGTGAACCACAGGCAGAAATCCAAATCTAGCAGTCTGTCTTCATGTTTTGACTGGGGCTGTAATTTGTTGTCCAGACTGAAACATCAACCTTTGATGGAGTTGATGAGATGTGTTTGAATAGTAGGCAATGTTTGTTATCAGTGTGCAGCAGAGACAATGAGAGCCTGAATGCAGGATGAGTTCAGACTGGCACATGCCCTTCCTGATACATTCGCACAGCAGCATGCTTTGTGGCTGCCCTTTGTCACTCAAATACAGATGTGACCTGCGGACAAAGCCAGCAGTGTGCTCTGTAATCTCAAGGCCAAAGCTGATGCTCTTAATTGCCATTCATTGTGTTTAGTTGAACGTGTTTTTACAAAAAAAAAAGCACCTTGAGCTTTGTTTGAAACAATAAAGATCCTGACAAAGTGCCACAAAAGGCTTTGACATTTTAGCACCACTGTGTAGTGGCTTGTAATCGGTTTATAGTGGGAAGTGGACTGTGAGTGATTGAAGTTTGGTAGGCACAGGGGGGAGAGATTTGGCTCTGCCTTCCTCTGATAAGCTGCTAGGAGAGTTGGAGGAAAAACAAGCGGTGAGCAGCGAGGAACAATGTGGTATTGAGTCGTGCTCAGCTGATTGTCCTAATCCTTCTGCTGCAGGCTCGTCATGTGCCCTCAGCTCTATGAATGGTGTATATTGTCTGAAATTCTGTTGGATTTCCTTTCATATTCTGTTATTCATCAGTTTACTTAAGCATTAACATTATTGAGACACTGGCAGCCAGTTGTGTTTCACAACATTTTGTGTTGTTTCAAAATATTTGCTGAATTGCTGCAATTTTTGAACAGGTTTTGTAGGTTTTGTCTTTGGTTTCAGTCTCATTTAATTTTTAGCTCCTTGTAAACACACCTTTGAAGACCATCTGTACAGAAGCCAAATAAAAACAGAATACAGTGATTGGTGTATCACCTAAACCCTTTGTTTAATTGGCAATAGTACAAATACAACATATTAAATTAAATTTTATTGTTTTTGACACATATATGGTCAAAAAACTGTAAAAGTTATGTAATACTAAAAAAAACAACACATCTGGTTGAACATCTCAGAACTAATGACATTAATTGCCAACAAGTCAGTAACGTGATTGGGGAAAAAGAAGTAGTATCCTAGAGAACTAAAGATGGATAGGGGCCACCACTTTGTGAAAGACTGCTTTGACAAATAGTTTAGCAATTTAAGAATAAATTTTTTTCAACACAAAATTGGAAAGTATATCATTTAAGATGGGGATTTAGGAGGAAATTTGTCCTGTGGTCTGACAATGAAAAATTTTAAATTCTTTTTTGAAATCAGGAGAGAGACCATCCAGCATCCAGCTTCTTATAAGTGCACAATTCAGGCCAGCATCAGTGATTGTATGGGGGTGCATAGGTGAAGGCCTTATTTATGCTGAGCAATATATACAGTATACAGCATATACTTCCAGCCAAATTTCTATTTTAAGATAGCGTCTTTCTTACTTCATCTAGATAATGCCAGACTACAGTCTGCAAATATTACAAATTGTGCAGGTGCTGAATTGGCCTGGCTGCCATCCAGCGCTGAAAACATGAGTAATTCAACAATCCTATATTAGACAAGAAAGGACAAAATATTTGAGTCCCATCTTTCCTGAATTGTTGCTGCCATAAAATCAAAATAAATATTTTTCTTTTTTTAATTAAATTTCAACATTTGATCTTTTGACTGTACTCACTAAATATAGAGTTTGGAAATGATTAGATTTTAGTTTTATTTACTTTTTACATTGCATCACAACTCTTTGGGAAATATGAATGCAGGTCCCACACCATCAAGTAAACTTTGAATGATTATCTAATTTAAAAAATGCTTTATTAAAAACATGAATGCATTTCCAATTCTAATCTTTGTCAGGGTTATTTAACCTCTGCAGAGAGGTTTGCAGAGAATTTCGTTGAAGTTTTGATTTAGAATTTAGGGTTGGCTTAAAGAAATGGTTACAAATTAGAGAGGGAAACACCTGTCAAGTGTGCAAGCCCTGCTTTGACACGTAGTTCTCACAGCAGTGGCAGGTAGATGTGCCACATTAGCACATAGAGTAAAGCTTCCTCTGCTACTACTCCTGTTTCATTTTCAATAGATTAAGTGTGCATTAACATGCCGTGTGGCATGTAGACACTTTCACACCTTCAAGTGTTGAAAAATAATCAGGATTTGAAGCAAATTAAATATGTTTTTTATGTATTGTTTAATTCACTTTAGTAATTCATTGTCATATCATTTTAAGTTCAGTGCTGGGTTAAAAAAAAAAAAAAAGTGATTATTAACCCCGATCAGTGATACTAATCTGTAACTGATGCTGTTTTTATCTCAGCACAACTGTTACCCGTCGCTGTTGTCAAAACACATTTTCACCCGGTGATGAGTTATTGTTAAAATTAGAGTCTGAACTACAAGGTCAGGTGAAAAGTGCATGCCTTTGAAAGCGGCAGGTCTATCGCCATGTAACAGCACAGTGGTTCAGGGAGAGCATAGCACAGAGGCCTGGAAAAGAGCCATAATTACAGAGTTAGGCAGGAATGCCAACCAGCCAGCCATGAGGTGGGTCTGACTGGGTAGGGACACACATGCATACCACACAGGCCTGTGAAAAACAACTCCTCCAGAGGCTCTGACTGCCTCTTTTTACTGTGTATACCACAGCAGACATGTCTCTCTGCTGTTTTAACAACTCTAAAACACACTCGAGCAAGGTCTGCTGTGACTCTTCTGAGAGCTTTTTGTCTCTTTCTGGTTAAGATATGTTCCCTGTCATTGTTAATAGATTTTTTTTCGAAGCCTGCTTTGTTAAGTGGTAGGCTACATGTTCTACTTAAAAGGAACTACTTAAGCGTTCTCAAGAAGCCAGCTCGAATGACATCGCCACCAAAGTCAAGCTTTAAAAGCAGAGTCAAACATCGTCACATATTTTATTGGATGGTGTTGTCTTGGTTTGTTTTCCAAGCCTAGATGTAGCCACTCACCACTGGCCAAAGGAAATAAACATGATTGGACAGATTGCGTCAACAGGATCTCCATTCCCACTGCTCCATGACCTTTCACTATTTACTTCTAATTTTGGCTCTTCCCACAGGACCCCTCAACTGCATAAATATACTGTCCGGTACACACACAGGAGGGTCTGGAGCTGATGTTGTGTGTCGTACTAACTTCACACAGCTTTCTTTCTAGGTTTGAAAAGCTTTAAACAGCGTAAGACTTCTTGATTACAATGTAAAACATGTGGTGCATGCTGTACAGTACATACAAAGGTAGAGTAAAATGTATGACATGAATAAAAAAAACAAACATATTTAGATATTTTAGCCTGGAACTAAATAGTGGATTAAACTATTGCTTCTGTCATTTCTAGAGCCAGACAACTAATATGGCACATTCAGGAAGAAATTTACAAGTTAGAATTAATGATTTCATTTACAGTGCCACATGTCTTCGCATTTCAAATGTCGTTTTCCATCTACACAGTGAGAGAACGTTTATGAAAACATTACTAGGAAAAGTGCCTGTTTGCTAGCTAGCTCTGTGGAGCATTAAATAGCTTTAAAAAAAATCTGTTAAGATCAATACTAAAACTTTTAATTCCACTGCTAAAAAAATCTGTTTGTAATTCGTACAGTTATAAGGACTAATTTGTCATCCATCTAAGCTGTGGATTAGGGAAGTTCCTGGTGACTAATTTCCTGATTGTGTAAATGGGAGAAAAAATCAGACAAATCCACAAGTATAAAAATAAAAATAGTCAAAATAGAGCTCAATTAAACAGATGAAGTCCATACAAATATTGCATGTGAAATCACATGACTCGTATCGGATTAGTTTGCTCAGTGTGATTTCTGTTAGCAGTGGTAGCACCATAGATCATATAGCTGGCACCAGCAGCCTTCTTTCCCTGCAGGATAGCTTCCACACGCCTGTACAGAAAGTGGTTACGCATTAATATAATGATTATAAGCCATTTTATTCTTGACAACCTACATACAAATGTTCCTTTACTACATCAAAATACTGCTGAACTGTGGTGGTTCGTGGAGCTGTCATTTGTCTTATTTTCTCCCTTGCTTGTTTACAACTTCCTTGCACACACAGAGTTGTCTGCTGTATTTTTTCTTTAAAAAAGAGCTGTGGGTAACTTTTATAGCAACAACATACCAAAGAAACCTCTACCTAGAAAGTCTAAAAAAAATGTCTTTCCTGTCTTTGTTGTTTGCTTCCAATCGCTGTTTTGTATTTTATCTTCAGACTTCAGTGTTGTCTTTCGCCACAGGCACTATTTATTTCTTCAAACCTATATATCCAGCTATTTTCTAACCATTTTTGTTCACTTCAACTGCTCAGAGCTAAATTTAGCTTCAGGTTTGTTAGGAAAACTGATCACAGTCGTTGCAGTGACAAAGGTCTTCTCAGAGGGATCCTCAACATTCCTCCTAAACCACTGCTGCAGTAGGGTGTTTATATAAGCTACTTAAACTCGCCGCATGGTAATGTCATCTTGAAGGATTAGATCCTAAATGGGTTTTTCCATCCATGCCATAAGCTGTATGCAAAGTTTGCCTAGCAACACCATTTTGGTTTATTTCAAGATGATAAATGTTGTTGCAGTAACCTTTCGTCAATGAGCCGCTGCTTCTCTGCATCACTGTAATGAACACTATCTGTCCACCATATGTGACAGCGTGCAACCGTCTGCTGCTCTACAGGCTGATTGACACAGAGGAGTTTACAGTACATTGAGTTTAAAGGCCCGATGTAGCATACTCCCCCTGCTCAGTCACTTCCAGTCTGGTTCTAGAGGGTAGAGAGGGCAGTGAACACGAGATTATCTTGTATCCAACTGGTCAACAACATGCTGTCTCAGAGCTAATCACTAATTATCCCTGAAAACTCGGAGTAGCACATCAAGTAAAAGAGTCAGAGAGGAAGCAAGCAGACATAACACGGAGCAAAGGGAGTCTGCACACTTAACAGTGCTCCAGTTTTGGTAAATGGGAAGTCACTGTATTTGATTAACAACTTGCCCTGAGTGAAAGGTTCATTAAATTTGTGCAGAAGGAGTTATTTGATGTGAGTCTTCCGTCCTTCCTACTTCTAATAAGGTCATTTCTCAGTCCTGTGCAGTGATGAGACAAAACATACTGAACAGTTAATAATTTCAGATTTTTCCAGAGCTGCTGTTTGCAGACACTAGGAGCTAATTAAGGAGTTGTGTGTTTATATCCAGATGTGATAGGAATCATACGGGGCTGGTTTGAAGTATTATCTGATAATGTTTAATTAACCTCACATTGGTGTTGATTTGTAAAATCGCAGATTTCTGCTGTGTGTCAGGCTGTGTAGTACTCCCAGAAACACTTGTCATCTGAAGTGAATCACCTTCCCCTGTCAGTCTGTTGTTTTTGTGCGATAGTATTGCAGTCATGCTGTAATTATTCCAGTATGACTGGTTGGGCAGATCAGGCGTAAACATTCAAAGTTTCACTGAAATTTCTTTTGATTTTGACCACACTGATAGAGGATGCTGAAACAGGTGTTCATCTTAATTGTTCCATGTAGCAAAAACCTTTGTTTCTCCTTGATTTCAAATCCATACTAGGTATACTAGGTATATTCCTGTGACTAATTTACTAGTTGATGAAATGGCAGAAAAAAATTAGACTAATCGACATTCAAAACTTTTTTCTTTTTTTTTTTTTAGATAAGTTAAACATTATACAAATCCTGTTTGTGTATTTAAGAGCCATATGAAAACATTAACATTCTTCACTTATCAAATTAAATTTGAAATCTTGTTGGTATGTGTGGCACCTTGTGCTACGCATGACATCATACACACACACAATGTCAGCATAGGTAGTAGTGTAGCTAACATTAGCAGTGTTACACTAACAGCCTTCTATACTTGCAGGTATGCATCCACATACCTGTTCTCAATGTGGTTAAGCATTCCTCTGGTCGAGCGGTTGTAAGCCAGTTTGCTCTGACACGTTGGTTAGCATGGTGCTCTATTTTTCTGTGTTACTTTCCACCTTGCTGGTTTGCAATTTTCCATCAGAGAGAGTGCGAGAGAGGCATGTCGATGTCTGTCTGTTGGGTCTAAGATATTACTGGTGGTTGTGTACCATCTTAGACCCACTGGCGTGCATTAATAGAATATGAATAATCGGTTTAAACCACTAGTATTTTTGTTACAGCCTAGCAATGGCAACAATGTTTAATAGTTGCACACGTCATTGCTACATACAGTATATTCTTCACAAAGGCCTTGACTGGTAGTTTGAGTTGTTTTGTACATTTGAACACAAATTTTTGATTGTTATCACTGCAGTGAGGAAATGATTCAGTGTTTTTGGTGGTATTAGCAATGACATGGCATTTTTGACATTGTGGTTGTTTATAACTAAATTGTTGTAACTAAACCAAATTTAAAAGGAATCAGATAAGAAAGAAAACAACAAAGAATGCCATCTCAACAAAGTGAAAAACACAAATGTTAGCCAATTCAACAGCATTGCATTTTTTTTTTAGCATTTTATTGCATTGCAGGTACAACTTGCCTACAGTGAGCATGTTGAATCCCCACAAAGCTGCTCTACAGCCATATGCACCTTCAGAACAACTCCACTACCCTAACCTGAGCCCCGTGTTTTACTTTTAAGACAATTTGAATTCAAATTGTCACATACAAAAATGACGAAGCAATGGGTTCGCCCTTAAAGCTGCTTGTTCCCCACAAGCAACCAAGAGCAGTGTTAATCATGCTCATGAGAGCCCAGCACTACACATCTGCAGAGTCTGATCCATTCAGGACTGTTTTTATAGTTCTACTGATGGTGAAGGACAACTTTTCTGGTGTGATTCATCTTTGATCCCTCATGTGGACCATCAAGGGAGTGGGAAAGTGTACGTTTAGCCTGTAAATAAATAGGTCAGATGATATGGATCATCACAGGATGACATGATATGAAGCCCTCAGGCTGTATCACTGTGTGATACTAAGCGTACTGAGCAGCGATAAAGCCAAAATCAGGTCTGATTTTATTATTGTTATTATTATTATTATTATTATTATTATTATTATTATTATTGAGCGCTGTCTGTATTGTATCTCTAGCACCCTGCTGTATTCACAGGCACTGTTTTGGCCTGAACATGCTTGTGACACCCTTCCCTCTTCATCATGAATCCCTGTAGACTCTGTAAACCTCACCCTGCTGCCAGGCAGTCTTCTAGAGGCAATCTGGGTCAGGCACCGTCACCGCTGATTAAAAAGGGGATTTTTTT
>VVAS01003722.1:6437-16552 GCA_015103295.1 Ptychochromis oligacanthus
AAGCAACACATCATGCCATGATCTAAAGAAACTCAAGAACAGACAAGAAACAAAGTCACTGACATCTAAAAGCTACTTTCAGCTGCTACCTTGTCACAGGGTGTCACCACAGCAGGTAGCTCCACATGTTTTGATTTGGCGTTTGATATTTATTAATAAATTATACTGAAGATTTAACAGAGACTTTTACTGATGACTCAAAGTAGCTCAAAGCACCATGTGACCCTGTTATCAATTATTTTGATGCTGTTACAAGTTTTTTTGCTGGCAAGAGGACAAAAAAAAAGTGATCAGTGCAGGTTTACATGCTGAAATGAAGGCTGATGGGCAGTGGAACAGTGAACCAGAAAAATGAAGCCAAAAGATTTTTTAAAACACTTCCAAATAAACATCACACCAATCATAACCTGAAATATTGTATTTACAAAAAGAACATCAATAAAAGCAAATAATAATAATACAAAGGCCCACATTGCTTAAGGGTATAGTTTATGTGCATCTTTGTCTGAGCATTGAAGTTTGAGCATGATGATCCCTAGTCATGAACCTGTGTTCAAATATTTTCAGACACACTGAGCTTCAACCATGTGAATATGAACAAGACCTGGGAGGATGTTCAGAGCTACTGCAGGGAGCACCACACTGACCTGGCCAGTGTGAGGAGCCAGTCTGAGAATGAACAGCTGAAAAAGATGATGTTTAATGACTGAAACTGGCACCATTGGTAAACAATGGGCCGTCAGGTCAGTGTCATGACCAATAGTATGCAAATTGTCATGACCACAGTATGGTCATGACAATTTGCATATGACAATTTGCATACTATGCATAATATCCATACTATTGGTCATGAAACTGACCTGACGGCCCATTGTTAACCAATGGTGCCAGTTTCAGTCATTATGCAAATGTACTGTTTATAAGGTTGGGGAAACCTGCAGTCAGCTGAGACTGAGGAAGTCACTTGGATGAGTGACGAAACGTTTCTCCCACAGAAAACGCTACGTCCAGATGAACAGAATCAACCTTCTGGTACCAAAATAATACTACTACTAATAAAAAAAACTACACTAAAACAACCTTTCAGATATATGTTTTGTATGCCTGCATTTTGCATCCCACTGCTCACCTCCTTTCAACTGTCTGTATTTAACTTAATTGCTAGGGCAAATTGTGATATTTTAAATAATTCAGTTGTGACTACAGTTACAGCACTTTACGAAACAGTTTCTTGTTTTATTGTTTTGTGTTCCATTGTTCTTTTATACATTATTAAAAATAAAAAATATTGGGGAGTCATGTGATGCACTTGGATTGAGAGGACCGTCTTTGCCAGCCTCCCGCCTCTGGGGCCGATTATTTTTTATTTTTCGAAAATTAAACTACAGCCATTTGCGTGACATTTACTGGGAAACATGTCTGGTGTGGAAGGTAACATCAGTTCACGAGAAATTTTAAGAAAAACACGCTCTGAAGCAAAAAAGTCGCACATGACCTCCTCCGAAGCTAGGTTGGTTGAGGTCGACAGCATGCAATTACAGGATAATGTTGCTAGCGTGATAGCCCAGAGTGTTACAGAGAAGATTAGCGCCCTAATGAAGCAGAAATTTGTCGATCTGCAGTCTAATTTGGATAGACTGAGTAATCACATTGAAGACAATACTAAAAGAATAATGGAAACGGAGAGACACATTTCCAAGGGTGAGGACCGTACAGTGTCCCTGGAGGGAAGGATTGCTGAACTTGAGCAAAAAGTTAAGACCTTAACTGACCGTGCCGAGGACAGCGAAATTAGGAGCCACAGGGACAAAATACAAATCATCGGTCTTAAAGAGGGTGCCGAAGGGAAGCAGCCAAACAAGTTCTCTGAAGCCTGGGTTCCAAAGACGCTGGGCCTGGAGACCAAGCGAGGAACTATCAAGATCGACAGGGCACATAGAGCCCTTGGTACACCGAAGAGGAACTACAACAGACCTGTTATCATCAAACTGCACAACTTCAGCGACAAACAGAGGGTTCTGGCAATGGCCAGGGAGAAAGGTGACCTCTCCTTTCAAGGTAGCAAGATTTACATCCGCCAGGATCTCTCGGCGCAGGTGAGGGAGGCCAGGCTGCAGTTCAAGCTGCTCGCAGGGCGTGCGAGCAGCTTATAAGGACAGGAATACGATTCCAAATGCTCTACCCGACTGTCTTATGCTTCACTCTAAATGGTGAGGAGCGCACCTTAAAAAAACCCACGCGAAGCGGAGGCCTTCCTGAGCAAGAACGGCCCTAATTGATTGTTGGACTCAAGGAATTATTGTTCTCTAAACGTTCATGTAGCCTTCTTCCGAGTGGGAAGTATTCAACTTGCTTCTGTGTGCGACGTGGCGACTAGAGGGCTGCTGTCTTTTCTTGATCCGTGGACTATTTAGGGACTTGAGCCTTATATATGCCTTCTTTCTCTTTTTCCTTTCTTTGGGAGAGGTATGGAGCTACAAAATGAATAAGTGTTATGGGATCTTACTCCCTTACTTATAGAGACATCTGTCATTTTTTTCCCCCCCTTTTATCCTTTTTTAAGTCATCTTTACACCTCTTTTCATAATGATCCCACACAATTCTTGACAGACTGTAGTTTGTCTACACTGATGCAGGAACTCGACTGGGGGGCGGGGGGTGTGTGGGGAGCTAACATCGTCAGTGGGGTATGCCTGTTGGTGATATGCTGTTCTCTCTTTGTGGTGGAGGGGTGGCTCTTGGCTTCAGTTGCCCCAGAACTCTGAACACCAATGTGTGGTTGTTTGTGTTTGTATTGGGGTTTGATCTATGGTTGCGGGGAGGGTTATTAATGACAGTCCTTTTGTGTTATCTTTCCTTTTACTGCATCTGTGCTATGCTCTAGCCCTTATGTATATGATTATTAGACCCACATTGCCCTTTCACTTATATATGTTGCATCAGCAACGCCTATCAATCCTTATATGTTGAACTAAGTTTTAAAACACATGAGTGATCTTAAAATTATATCACTTAATGTGAAAGGCATCAACCATGTCATCAAGCACCAGATTTAGCAACATTTTCCTCGCCATACATAGTTCTTGGAGGTGACTTTAACTGTGTACTTGACCCAAATATTGATACCCCACCCCACCCCCACCCCCCTCGCTCCACTCCCTCTAAGAAAAGTTTGAAAATATGTGAATTCCTTGATGATTTGGCTTTGCATGATGTCTGGAGAGTGCTGCATCCCTTAGAAAAACCATACACATTTTTCTCCATCCCTCACCAGACCTTTTCCAGACTAGACTTTTTCTTCTCTTCAAGAATGGTTGTGGAGAGGATCATGGATTGTTCAGTTGGTGCCCAGTTCCTCTCTGACCATTCCCTATCAGTTTAATTATCTCCCCTCCTTATAGAGATCCAAGCTGCAGACACTGGCGACTGAACCCTACTTTACTAAGTAATCAGAATTTTGTTGTATATCACCACAGAATAGCAATTTTTCATTGCTGAAAATAAAGCTTCAGACATAAGCTCGTCTACCTTGTAGGAATCTGCTAAAGCATATATACGTGGTACCGTTATTTCTTATACTTCTGCGCAGAAAAGAGTTGCATTTAGGAGACAGTTGGATCTTGAAAAGACAGTCCACGATTTGGAGACTCAATTTAAGCTGACTCGCGACAGTTCTGTGGTAAAACGGCTGGATGCAGCACAATCTGCTTTAAACCAGTTACTAGCTAGGAATGCA
Organism: Ptychochromis oligacanthus; assembly: GCA_015103295.1. Lineage (NCBI taxonomy): Eukaryota > Metazoa > Chordata > Actinopteri > Cichliformes > Cichlidae > Ptychochromis > Ptychochromis oligacanthus. Next base: position 10,174 of record VVAS01003722.1, read on the forward strand.
GAGACACAAATTTGTTTTGCTAAACATAGATTATTTGAATCGGGCAACAAACTGGTCCGGTTGCTGGCACGCCTTCCTCGTGGCAAAATGTTATTCCCTCTCTTACAGACAGAGAGGGACTTAGACGCTGCCAGTCTGCTGAAATAAATAAAATAATGACATCATTTTATAGAGATCTTTACAGTTCAGAATGTATGTCTTGTGCTGAGGTCAGAGCAAAATGTCTGAGCCATACATTCTCTCAAGGGGGGTAAAGCTCCAGGTCCAGACGGTTTGGGCCCTGAATTCTATAAAAAAATTTAGTCACTTATTAGTAGACCCCCTCACTGATATGTATTCTGATTCCTTTAGCAGGGGTTACCTCCCCCCTATGTTAAACCTTGCCAATATTACGGTCATTCTGAAAAAAGGTAAACCCCCTGATTTGTGTGGTTCTTACAGACCCATAAGCTTAATCTCAGTTGATAGTAAACTTCTCTCAAAACTTCTTGCCAGACAGCTGGAAAAGATACTCCCAGTTCTCATAAACCCAGACCAGACAGATTTTGTTTATGGACGTTTCTCTATCAGAAATGTGAGAAGACTTGTGGATGTTGTGCAGTTTTACCACTCAGAAGAAAGCGAAGGCTCTGGCAGTTTCTCTAGATGCTGAAAAAGCCTTTGACAGGGTCGAGTGGGCCTACTTGTATGATGTACTGATGTAATGGGGAGATTCAGATTGTGGGGGGGGGGGTTCTTAAATGGGTCCAAACCATCTACCACTCACCTACTGCCATTGTTATAACAAATGGGCGGCGCTCTGAATCTTTTTTTGTCACGAGTGACATCCGGCAAAGGTGTCCGCTTAGCCCACTCCTCTTTGCCTTAGCACTAGAGCCACTAGCTGAACATATTAGATTATGTACCAATGTGAGGGGAATATTGATGGGGAATGTGGAGCATAAAATAGGCTTTCTGTGCCTAAATTAATGTTTTACAACTGGGCTTGTCACGCTCGTTACTTTTGGTCATGGTTACATACATATCTTAAAAGAGAGTCATGTATTGATTCTTGAGCTTGCTCCCCACACTGCCCATGGAGCCTGGTCACTTGCGAAGCCAATAATATAAGTCCAGTAATAAGGCAAAATCCTATCTTATATGACAGTATCAAAGTCTGCCATGATATTACTGAATACCTAAGAAGGGCAAATGTGAAATCTTTATTGTTTCCTATAGTTCAAAATCCTGACTTCCCTAAAGAAGTTTATCTTGGAGTATCAACATGGGGAGACATTTTATCTCACTATTCGTCTCTCTCCTTGGTTCCTCTGATGCATACAAGTTGCCAAACATTGCCCATAAATGGGAAAAGGATCTAGGTACGGATTATATAGAGGATGACTGGCAGGGCACTATAGCTTTGATCAAATCCACGTTTCCATGCAATAGACTGAGACCCAGTATAAGATTCTCCACAGACTGCATATCACCCCTGATGTATTACACAAAATAAATCGCTCTCTTTCTCCTCTGTGTATTAAGTGCCATTCTAATAGGGGAACATATTTTCACTGCTTCTGGGAGTATAAATTAATTTCCAGGTTCTGGACATTTATCTCCAAGGAACTCAGTGGAATATTTAAAACTAAAATTAAAACAGATCCTGGTGTTTTCCTTTTAGGCCTTCCCTCCAGAGAGTTGCACCTACCTAGAGCACATTACAGGCATCTGGAGAGACTACTTGTAATCGCCAGAAAATGTGTCTTACACAATTAGATCAAGGTTTCTCCACCAAGTGTTACCCTTTGGTTCCAGAAAATTTTTAACACCCTCCTGCATGAAAGATTACATGCTACTATTAAAGAAAATGATGAACTATTCCTAGGGGTCTGGTCACTTTTTTTTAGACTATCTACCTTTAGATTTGAAAAACTTGCTTCTAAAAGGGAAGAATTTTGCTGAACTGAAGCCCTCAGTTTTAACCCCAAATCTGCGACACACAACTTGATGGTGCTTGATGACTGGTTATCCTGAAAGACATGCAAGTAGTGGACTGGAATCTATGGGAACAGCTAAAATTCCTCTTTTATTTTTCCTGTTTTGTTTGATTACTTATCTAGTTTCTAATGAAATCTTTGTGGTCTCAGTGTGTGGTAGGACTGTCGGGTCGGGTATTGTTCATGGTTTTGTATGTGCTGAACTGATTGTATGTTCTTTTCTAAAACTTAATAAAAAGTATTGAAAAAAAGAAAGTGTGATGCAGGCAGGCAGAGCTTAAGAAACAGCAGGGCTGATGAGAAATGGGAACTGGTGGGTCAGTCAGGTGATAAGAGCAGGAGGGAAAGTCTGAGGACATGTATTTAACAGAAAGGTGTGTCTGGGGAGATAAAAGCAAGAATGTGGCCTGGGGAAAGTGAGCAGGGGGTGAGAAGGAAACTGAGAAGCAGATTGCAACATACATCTTCTCCAATACAATCTGACAAGTTGATTAACTTTAGCGATTTTGCCCTTTTGTGATCCCCTACACTGGAACTCCTTGTCACAGTTCCAGCAATGAGAGATGTTTCCTCTAAATTACTGTTTGAGGATCAAAGCAGTGAAACTACTCATGGTTTGCCAAAAAGCAGATTACTCAATTATTATTTATCATGCCAAAACTGGGAACCAGTGGACTATGTAGTTCCACCACAAGTAATTACAACAGTAAAAAGTTACTTACACACACTATGCATCAGTAATCATGATCTATCATATATATTAATATATCAGTCACAGGGGACATTTCTCTGCAGAATAAGTACTAGTTGTGACTGCTCAACTCCTAACATACAACAGTTACTAGAAGCTGAAATTCTTCATATTGTCAGTTTCATGACTACAGCTTTAAAAGGACATACACCATATAGTATATAGGAAAGACCAAACAAAGCAATTCCAAGTTGACGTTTTATTCCATAAATACAAAACTCAATTTAGACACTTATAATCATAAATACATAAATAAGTACCGTATGTTTAAAAAGACAAGAAAATAGGAGTAGCCTTCCTTTCTTCATAACATACAAACAGAACAGACATACTCATGTAACAAATAAGGTGTTTGATACAAACAGTTCAATAGAAATACTGTCATTTTCAACAGTTTTTCAGGGGAGTGATATGTGGTATTAAAATGAATTGTGTGTGATGATTTTGTCATCTGATCAAAGGAATACTTTTCGGTAGTTTTCACTGGTCAAAAAGCCAGCTCACTCATGAAGCACATCTCTCGTGTATCTTCAGCGGCTTCTGCTGCAAAGACCAGAAACAATAGAGAATAATGATTTTGTGTGTCAAAAGTGGATTACATCGTTGTTTGGTACATAGCCATCATTGCATATGCCACTAGAATCACAGGAATACATTTTTTAGTGTCTCTTTATTATTAAAAATAGATTATTGTGTCATAGTACTTTTAGGTAAAATCTTACCTGGACATGATCTTGTTGATTACTTTCTTCACCCAGGGAGCCTCAGGGTCAAGGCAAACCTCTTCACCTGTCTTTTTCAGTGTGGCACTGCAACACAAAACAGTGAAAAGAGATGTTTAGATAGAGAACTAATGCCAAAGCCAACAAGTCACAGTGGTGAAATCTACCAGCATTATCACTATTGAAATGGGAAGAAGGTTTAGGCTCTTACATGATCTCAGTCTCCTCGCAGTGCGAGTTGGCAGGAATCAGCTCCACCTTCTCAATGTGGCGGCCGATAGGTTTGCGTTCTGTCTGAATGCAGCGGCAGTGCAGCTCCACCCCAAGGCTTCTCAGACTCATCCCTGTAAGGAGAGAGCAGTTGCATGTGGTCACAGAGTGCATGCTGATAACATTTAATGCAATGACAAAGGACAGCAGAAATGAAATAGCTCATTACTCTTACATTAAAACATTAAATGACAACACAAAAAAAGCTTACCTTCACTGATGGCCAGGAAGGCCAAGAGCACCATGATGGAGGTGACAATGATTCTATTGCTCATCGTTTTACCTTTTATAAATTCTGTAATAATTAACAATGAAAGAAAAGAATGCTCTTCTGAAAGCTGTTTGATGAAGGCTGAAGCACTATACTACAACAGTTGTTTGTTGTTTCTTCTGCTCTATTTGTTTTTCCTTCAGTTCCCTTTCTCCTCTTCCCTCTCTGGGTTCAGCTGCTCTGCTGTTTGAAACTAGCGCTGAAGAGGCTTTCCTTTTTATGCTGCCTCCTACCCTGGAACCTGGAAGTGAGTCATTTGTTGGCTCAGCTGTTGCGCAAGCTTGGACTATCAGAAGCTGAGTGGGAATTTACACCATGGACTCTTATACAAATCTTTTTGCTGTTTGTAATTTATTATGACAGGGTCAACATTTGTCACATATATTGACGTGCAAAAACACTGACTAAAACTGTAATAAGCGACTGATGCCACAGGAATGCCTGAGACAATGTTTTAAATTATACAGCTATGTCTGTATTCCTGTATTGCACCAGTCCTCACACCAAGCTTAAAGATTGATCAAGTGACAACTGATTCACAGATGGCATGCAATGAAATCTACACATGGATGCAATTTTTGAATGAGTGGCTGATGAGTGGCCTCAGGTTTTGTCATCTTAGACTTAACCTCAGAAAAGGAAATCTGCTTAACCAAGAGTCCCTTCATGTTTCTCACATATTCGGAGATCTGCTTACTAAGAAAGCATCCAAAGACTGCCCTGAATGCACTACTATTCCACATGCAAAAGAAATGCAAAACAAATCTAATAGTAAGTCTTTATGTCTCATAATTTGATTAGTCATGAAACTGCCCCCTTTTGCATTTTTTTCATAGAACATAATGTTTACTTGATTCATACTAAATTCTTATAATTATCTTGAAGGGGAAAATGCAAAAGTGGCCAAATTCACAAGTAAATCATAGCTGGACACGTATGCAATAAGTCTTATGAGAGCTACAGTATGTTTACTCTAAAGAATGTATTTCTTTTCCATATGAGATGTTAGTTGCCTCTTCGGTAAAGACAGTGACACTCAATCTTTAAGAAGAAAAGCTAACTAACTGCTGAATTTCAAAGAAGGAAATACTGTGTAAATGCTGATCATGTACTCCCGTCACATATGCTTCTTAGTAAAATATGTATATATACTTAGAAAGAGACAGAAAATCCTTTCCCAGCACAGATACAGGTGACACTAAACGTTTGGGATTTGTGCATCCTACATTACGTGTGTTATTTTGCAAGGCAAATATGACAATCATCAAACTGTTAATGAGTTATGTGTTTGAACCAGCAGTGGGTAATTTGCCAAAAACTCTCATGAGACTTAAGTCTGGTGCAACCTCATCAAGTTCAAACACGTCTGCTGACATGACGTCACTTCAGTCACTTTCACAAAGCAGAAGGATGTATTTAAGCAATTTCTGAACAAGGGAGAATAACTTGTGGTTTTGTCACATTCATTTGTTTATTGTTGCTTCACTTAACTAATACATACTGACTGAACTGTTTGTTTTGTTTTGTTTACAGAGGGCAAAAGTATGTGTTCCAAAAGCACAGCCATTTTTATGTTAGTTGTAGTGATTTATTTTTGGTAAAAAGAAAGAAAAATGATTCTCAGAAACACTAGAAGCTCTGATTAAACCTCATCTAAAAATCTACTTCTCCTTTTATGGTCACATCTGCCTCAACTATATAGAAATGGAAAGCAGTTATAGTTAAATATAGAGCATGTGATGGACCTCACTGGAAATTTTCTAATTTACCACTGCAATGCTGAAATTAAAACTAATATATGTAGTGAGACATGTGAAGAAAGGATGACAGGGAACATATGACCACCGGCAAGCTTTAGAAATCAAATGACAATCTCCATCTTTTGGTTCCCTAAAATTCCCAAATATAAATTCCCATAGATAGATAGATAGATAGATAGATAGATAGATAGATAGATAGATAGATAGATAGATAGATAGATAGATAGATAGATAGATAGATAGATAGATAGATAGATAGATAGATAGATAGATAATTTTATATATATAGTCGCCTAATTGTTTTCATATAGTCACAGATTGTTTTTATAAATAAAGTTAAAAGAAAGTTGATTTTCTGTGCATTTATAGGATTTCATATTTCCCTGTACAAAACAAAGACAACTGCAACCAATTTTCATTACTGTAAATTTTGTTGAAGATTTGTGAATAAGGGAGCAGCCGAAAGTAGCTTAGCTATGTCATGTTTTATAGAAAAAAAAAATTTTTAGGATGTACACACACACACACACACACACACACACACACACACACACACACACACACACACACACACACACACACACAAACAATACAAGAAACTGACTCTAAAGAGATCAACAAATACA
>VVAS01003769.1:11111-24512 GCA_015103295.1 Ptychochromis oligacanthus
CCCCCCACCCCCCCCCCCCCCCCCCACCCCCACCCGCTGCCCTTTCCTTCTCCTCTGCTTCTTTTTTTCTCTCTCTCTCTCTCTTTCCATCCTTGCTCTTTGTCCTGGGAACGTACCAACCAGTGAGGGTTAAGAGGAGGAGAGAAGGGGGAGGGGTGATTCAGCATGTCAGACAGGGAAGAGGAGGAAAAAAAAAGAAGGAGAGAATAGCATGTGGCGGAGGGACACCGAAAGCAGACGGTGAGGTCGCCAGAAGAACAGGACTAAAGAACACAGCTTTTTTTTTTTGTTGTTGTTTTATAATTTAAATCAGGCTGTTCCCAGAATTTTTTTCCCCTGCTGCTTATCAGATTTTCAAAGTTGTGTTGGGTGCCAGCCTCCAGAGAAAGAAGGTGGGGAAAAAAAAACAAAACAGGATGGGGTATCACAATGGTAGGATGGGAGAGTGGGCAAAATGGAGGAGATGAAAGCTGTCCCGTTAAGGAATCCACCAAACCGCCTCTCATCCTCTAACACCAGCTGCTGGTGATATTGTTGCCCCCCTCTTCTCTCTTTCCCTCCCTGGATCCCACGCTGGGAGAGCTTACACTGTATGTGAAAGAAAGTGGGGAGCTGACATTTACGTCCTGCCGAGGGGAATTGTGCTCTGTGGTGGCGAAACCGAGCTTGGATGTACATTCTCACACTCGAGGAACGGAGACTGGGGACAGGTGTTGGAGTGTTAAGGAGGGGCAACCTCTGAGCATGAAGGGAAGGAAAGTGTAAGAAGGAGCTGACCTGCTGTAAGTATGAGGAGTCTTTGTGCCCTTTCAGTTCTTTCTGTAAAAATGTTTTGGTGCTGCAGTTACAGAGCTGCGCTTCCCCCTTGTCCTTGTGTGCCTGCAGGACTCATGAAAAAAGCGGGTGTCCAAGATATCGTTGTGGCACTGCATGCAGAAACCTTTGTTAGAGGGTCAGTTGAGTTTAGAATGCATCTATGAGTGGTTGTCTTTGGAAAATGACCAAGATGAACGGGCTTTTCTCTTTCATCTAGGAATTCCATGAGCTTGCTCTTACAAAAGTGTAAACAAGAACAGCTGAGGGACAGAACATCCAGTGATGTATATTCTTTTCCCAGTATGACCATATATAGCATGAGCACAGCGAGGAAGCTGTGATTTTCCGAAATCCAGTGTGTTTTTTTTTTATGTGTGTGTGTGGTTTTCTGTCATTTTCTTGGGATTGATCTAAATCCTTCATGTCAGTCTTGCTATTGTTACCTTTGGATGGGGTTTGAACTTGAACCAGTATGCTCAGAATTCTTCAGTATTTCTTCTTTTGTGTGAAAGGCAGTCTGTTCCTACTCTATTATTCTGGAGCTTGTGGTTTTTGAAAACCTAGTTTGCCCAGTACTGGCAAGATTGCAGCTGCCTTTGTGGTTATAGGGACAGTGTGTGCTAGTGCAGCACAGGTTGGATTGAAAGTGAATTATAATGTGGTGTGCTGTGTGCAATGCAGAAAATGGGCCTAGAGTGGTAGATAACCTGCGTAGCTTGCCTCCCAGTTTGGGTGCGCAGGATCTAACACGGGTTCTCTTCAGAAGTTGTAATTTGGATAAACTGTTGGCTAAAAGCAGACACGATTCCTGAAGTGGCAAAACTGTTGTCTCTGTTTTTAAAGTCTTTATCACAGCTGAAAATGTCTCTGCAGGTAATCACTTCAGAACAACAGCAGGTCTGTTGTTATTCAGCTGTTTTTCAGCTGGGAGCCAACCTGCAGTTCACTTGCTTCTTAGCTCGTCTATTCAGTAGATGTCATCTGTAATATCTCAGTACTGTCAGCAGAGATACTTGAGGACTTGGGAATCACAGCAAGATGTGTCTCTACAGATTACAGTTTGAGAAAGTGTCTTTCTGGATCAAAAAAAGTTGGCACTTTGTTCACACACTGTGTGAATTGTATTAGGTGTAGAAAACATAATGCTCTAGAAACTCTAGTGTTGATTATTACCATCATTACTGTGCAAAATTGTACCGAGAGATGGGCATCTAATCCTTTGTGTCCTGTGGGTTGTGGGCAGTGTCTGTGTGGATTGGGCTTGTTCTCACAAGATACTGGATAGGGATGGGCCTTTCAGGCAAAAAAAATATTATTTGATGTTCACGGGGAACTGTTTGACTAGTCTAGAAAGGTTGCATATCCCACTGTCTTTTGCTTTGTATGTTTCTCCAGTTTGTAGTAGTATCTGCCCCGGTGGTAGCCAGTAACAAGTTCCTTTTCTGTTTACTGGAGGTCGGCAAACAGTAACTATCTGAACTACTGCTACCTTCCGGTGATAGAGGTGCATTACATAGAGTACCACGATGCGCCAGTAAAAAAAAATGAGGAAAAATATACATTTTAAGAAAAGAAGTTTTTAGAAAAACGTTTTTGTTTTTTTAATTAAATGACTATTTGAATATTTGAAAAATCCTAAATATCCCTAATGTAGGAATTTTGGAGGCATTGCCCTGCTGGGGAGCTGTTGCCATTAGAGAATGCCAGAACCGTTGGGTTGGTGCGTTTGTTCGGCAGCTTTGTTTAGGTGTTTGGGACATGCCATCCAAAGTAACATCCACGAGAATAGTAAGACCCAAAGTTTCCCAGCAGAACACTGTATTTTAACAAGATTAGCCATGTTTTCATTTCACCTGCTGGGTTTTAATGTTGTGGCTGATCAGTGTATGTAACGTGTCTGCCGACTGTAAGCTGAGAAATCCTTCACTTGGTGTTGACTGATATCTGATCTACTTGTCCCATAATAGTATTGTAGCCACAAACCCAAAAGATCTATTCTTGGCATAATTTGTACAGATGTTTCGGTTAAAATTTCCAACCCTAAGCTCAGAGTTTATTCCTCCACACAGTCTTCCTACCAGCCTTGTTTTGCTATGTGTAGATTTTGGCTGCTTTGACGTATTAAAACCACCCATCGGCCTTTTTGCCCTTTAATAAATATGGTGAAGGTTTTCTGGGTTTTTTTCCCCCCCAGAGTGGAGGTGTTCTCTTTCTTTTCTATGTTCCTTAAGACCGTTCACCCTATATATCTTCGAAAGTTTTGGAGTTGAGTGCACTACTACTCTGTATTCTGATTGCTGAGGAGAGTCCAGATGTTCTGTTCAGGCTGTCTTCTTATTTCATAATCTTTTTTGACCATTTTTCAAACTTTCAACTGTTCTGTTCCCAGAAAATCCTTCATCATCCCAAAGTCTGTTGTAACCGTTCACTTTCTGTCTGCACATAAATGTATTGCAAATAGACTGCAGAGCCTTTTGTGTGCTGGATGGAGTCCCGCAGTTTGCATGACAACAGACTCAGATATTGCTAAATCAAAAAGTTCCACAGTGACTGCAGCCTGAAGCGTTTCCAGAAGAACTTTGGGTGCAGAATACTGACTTTCACCAACATCATGTGGAATAACTTATAAACACAGATACACACCACTTGCTTAAGAATAGAGCAGAGTAGCACTTTAATGTCCCTGAGAGGCAATTTGGCTTACATACAGCAGTCAGTAATAACAAATACAGACAAGTACAGCAATAAATTGAAATCAACAGTAAATACAAGAAAGTACACAAAGGAGACAGAAGAAGCCAGAAACCAGACAAAATGCCTTTTGTTTAAAAAGCCAATATCTGATGGATTGAATGACCTCACATCTTTTCTTTTTATTGCCGAGAAACAACTTTACCGAGCAAACCCTGACAGTAACAGTCACATAAAAGTCACTAAGACAGAAGACTACATGGAGCAGTGTTGTAGGGCTGGATAGGATGAAGAATGACCTCATATGTATTACTGCCATTTCTAAGAAGGTACAACCTCCATCCTGATGGAAGTAAACTAAACTCATTGAAAAGGCTGCTGGGAGTCCAGGCAGTGAGCTCAGCTCATGTGTTGCCCTGACTTGAAGTGTCCAAGAACTTTTATATTTACAGCAGTACATTCACTTTTTTTCCTGTTTGCCTTTTTTTCTGTCAGATTGAGAACACAGATCCAACAGATTATGAAAAATATTAAGAAATTACTAAAGAAAAAAAGAAGTAGAACACTTTGATAATGACACTGATAAATTTATCAACATGAAATGCTTTATTAGAAAGAACAGTCATTGCTTTTGTCATGCTAGTGTCCTGGTTTTAAGGCAAAAATCAGCCTGCTGGTTGGTCGATCGGTCCACGTGTGCAGTCCAGGCTAAATTACTTTTTAAAAGGCAGGAGATCGATACTGTGTTTCTCCCCATCCGGTCACTGTACAGACTGGTTGCAAATGACATGTCAGCAAACAGCAGTGCTCATTTTTGCAACATTTTAGCTTGTGTTTTTAACAGCGTGAGCAAGTGGTGACACACTGTTCATTTTTACATACACACTATTGTTCAGACATTCAGATTGTAATAACTTTGCACAATCATCAGGTAGATAAGTATTTGTATAATACAGCTGATGATCAAGTAGCTGGAAAACTGACATTTCCATCAGCTTCCGCTGCAGTTTGTGTCAGGCTGTGCTAGATTTTAACTTCAGTTGCGATTTTGACCTTCACTGATTGGGGAGACGAAATAACTGGAATAAACTGATTTTTTTTTTTTTACTACATTTTTTGCTACAAAGCTCTCATTTTGAACTATAAGTCAAGTGCACCCCTTTCCTTTACTGTGGTTTCTTTTCACCCTTCTCTAAAAGCCCAGACTTACTCTCAGTTTTTCATTCCTCGTCTCAAGCAAAGGGTGAACGAAAGAGAGCCTTTGGTCAATGAGATCTATCCAGAAGAAGTAAGTCGCAAAAATTTTCCGTACGTAAACATGTGGAAGGATCCTTAACAGTTGCATCCTTTGCTTTCTTTGTCCCTCTCCCTTTTGACAGTGCACAGGCCTGTGCCCTTGCCAAACTGGCATTACAGTCAGAAACACCCACTAGTCTTGGCCTAAGTCAAGTGCCCCCACGACACAACAGAGCCACCAGATTACGGGTCAAGGGTTCAGTTATTTTCTTTAAATCATATCTGAAAAGTAGGTTTACTGGAATGGAATAAAGTAAGTTTAATGGAATAAAGTTAAAAGTACCATATTGGGGTGGCTGTGGCTCAGGAGGTAGAGCAGGTCATCTACTAATACTGAACCCCGAGTTGCTCCCGATGCGTTCATCGGAGTGTGAATGTGTGTGAATGTTGGATAGAAAGCACTTGTGTGTAGACAAAAGTGCCTGTAAGAATGTGTGTGAATGGGTGAATGAGGCTTGTGGTAGATCATAAAGCGCTTTGAGGGCTCAAAACAGAGCTGAGAAAGCGCTATATAAGAACCAGTCCATTTACCATTTACCATTTACTCCGATATGTGGGGACGTAGAAGTAAAAGTATCAGAAGTAAAGTACAGCTACCAATAAATTGTACTTTCCACCACTGTTGTGGGCATGTTAGCATTCAGCGACAGTAAGCAGAGCCTCAGTGGCATCGCTGTAGACTCTAGTGTTATAAATAGAATCGTTGTTGGCATTAAAGGTAAGCTCATCATTCAAGATGGTTCCTACATAGTTGGACTTCTGGACTGAAATCACAGCCATCTACAGTAATGCGGAAGACCAGCAGTGCAGTCAGTGAACAGCTCTTAAGTCTTATAGACTGGAGGAAGGACACCACTCTGATTCTCATCGTGCTCACGACTGACTTTTACAAATCATCTGTTAGGACACACCACACTCTGATTACTGTGATGATCAAAGTCAATCCTGTGGAACATGAGATTTAACTCTAGTTCTTCATGATGAAAAAATGTCATGGTTTTGGATTGTGGTTATGTTCAGGTTCAAGTCATTTCATATTTTATTATGCAACTCCTGGTCTCTTTACCCTCTGTTTAGTTTAACTTTTCTGTCTCCATTTTCACTGCTTTGTAGTTGTCTGCACCAGTTTTATAATAATTATTATTTATAGCACTTTTCAAAATCCAGTGGAGCAACAAAAAAAACCCCCCCAAAAAACACTGGACATCAATAAACTGTAGTAAAAATAAAATAAAAAAGCACACTAAAAATTAAAGTTTGACCTGTGTTGAATTGGTCACTCCTGTTCAGTTACACAATCTGCTTAGTGTATTCTTGTCTATAACCTCTCAGTTACCAGATTATATTTCCTCGTTGTAGCAGTTCTGTGTTCCCAGTGTTCTGCTGTTTTCTTTGTTTTTCCATCTCCCGGTATATGACTTTTTGAAATGTTTTTGAAAATTGTTTTTTAATCACACCTGTACCCAGGTGTATTAACTTCCAAGTAGAACTCAATTTTGCATTTTTTGTTTTTATTCTTTTAAACCAATCACTTTACTAGTGAACTGCTTATTTTGAAAGTTAAGTGGCTGCTAACCAGCTAGCCCTAGCCCTTTCCTGTCTTCCATTTCCCTGCTGGCAGGCTGACCAGTCACTGTTCAGCTGACGAATTCCAACTCTACCGCTGCCTCCTTTTCTTTGCGCATACCCCCAAGCAAATGGTTTCTTTTTTCCCACATGATGACAGTCGTTCTTGTCTCCTCAGTCACAGTCAGTCATTGGGCAGCTACCCTTTTTCTTAGGTTTTGATTAGGACCCGTAAATCCTTGCGGAGTAATGGGAATCTTCTTAAATGTCTACCTTTGTGAACTTGCTGCTAAATTTTGCATTGCTTTTTCTGGCTGTTCTGCCATGAGAAATGCTTTTAGTTGTGCATGCTGTGCAAAATATTTCTTGGTTGCTCAGTGCTGACGGTAAACAGCAGACATATAATTAGGTCATATGCTGTCACACTAGCTTGTGTCTCTGAGAAAGGGAACACAGCTACATAAAAAGACATAGCTGATCTGTGAAGGCTCTATTCACCCCAGTCCTCACCCCACTTTCATTTATAACTGTATTGAATCAAACTTGCTTTAACGGGAACAAAAACACTTCCATGTGTTTTCCTCCCCTCACTGGCAGCATGACATTGTTCAGACAATATCTGTTTAGTGGACCTACAGAGCACATAAATACCCTCACTCTCAGTTTTTGTGTCTGTTGTTGTGAAAGCAGAACATTTGTTTGTCTTAACACACAGATACAGATTTAACATAATGAGACGTGCAGCAAATGGAATAGAAGATAAAAATGTTTCGTGAGCAGTTGTGAGAGAGGAGGCTGACTTGAAGAATCGGAGTGAGGCACGGTCAGCCCCTAAGTGCAGTCCTCAAGTTTCACTGTCACTGAAACTGGACTTTTACAATATAGCCATTGTCTTCTAATGGATATTGCTCTAAGCTGGTCTAACTGCGCGCGTGCACGCACGCACACACGCGCGCACACACGCACGCACACACGCACACTCGCACACACACTCATTTCAGTCTCATTCGACTAAGTTTTTTCGGCTTGATGCTAGTGACAGTGAAGACAGCAGGCTGTCCATACATCCACTTAGTAACACTGTAAACTACAAGTTAGACAGGTGTTCATGCATTGAACTACAGGATAACTACAGGATAACATCTATAAAACGTCTATAAAATACTCATCCACCAGACCCGAGATGATCCCCTGCTGGGTCTAATGCTACAGCCTTTAAGTTGGCTGATGTTTGTTATTAGCCTGATGGGGAACATTTGTCTACTCATCCCATCAACAGTTTTTTAATCCCACCACTGTTGTGGATATCCCCTTTTTTCAGCCATTATTTTTCTGTATGTTCAGCAGACAGGGTGACTATGGTAGAGTCTGTCTTAACACAGCTGCTTTCACAAAAGCAATGAAGACATGAACCTAATTAGAGTAAAGGTGAGGGGCTCTCTTTGGCAGCCAGCTTTTCACTCATTCCTGAGTGAAGTTGCTCAGAGCGCAGTTGTGCTTATACGTGTTATTCATGTTGTACAGTTGCACAACCTGACCTCATGAACTTCTCTCAGTCAATCAAACTTCTTTGCCACACTTTGTAAATAAAGGACCAAATTGGCTTAGATGGTGTGAAGTGTACACATTATTTAATGTCCATATGAATAGAGAGGTATTTAACTGTCTTTGTTGTTTCACTGAGAAGACATTCGACTCATATCTGATTCAAATTAATCTTGTCAACACAACAGATTTGCAGGAAATATTTTGAAAGTAAGGCAGCTCATGTTGGGTGCTTGAACTTTTTTGTTGTATGATCACTGCCTTTGTAACTTAGCTTGAACCATTTCAAAATACCAAATGTTAGCAAAGGTTAATTTGGAAATGGAAATGGATTGTTTCACTTGAGTCTAGAAGAGGAGGGTCAGTCTGCTCTAGGTTAACTTGTCTACTCTCTTGGCTTCAGTAAAATACAAGCAAATATATTACTGATAAGGCTGATCCTTGGAGAAAGGATGAGTCAAAGTAATATGTCATTTAAAAAAATGGCTAGATTTCTTTAGTAGATGAGAAAAGGCGCACAGTGCATAAAAAAAAACAAAACGTTTTGCTGACTCAGTAACTGCAGAATTCAAACCTCCTCCGGCATTAACATCAGTACAAAAACTGTGCACCGGGAGCTTCATTGCATGGGTTTCCATGGCTGAGCAGCTCCTGTACGTGTAATGTGTAGGTGGCCCAGTGCTATTGTCCATATAGTGTAGATTATTTTATATATTTTGTGTTCTATGATATGTGTATAAAAAATATATACGTTACAGCAAGGTCTAACCATAATCCCAAAATGATCATCTTCCATTAAGGATTGAGTTGAACTTTTCTCTCTGAAGAGAGCATTTCTAACTGGTAGTTTAGCTTGGGAAGATGAAGCTGTTGAAGAAGGCCACTGCCAGCGGCGTCCTCCCTAACACAGCTGTCCATATGTCTGTTTAGTACTCTTCCCTAAACAGATGCTGACTGTGTCAGCACTCCCAGCATCATGCTCATTTCCTCATCTATATTTCATCAACATGTGGGTGGTCAGCTCTGTTCACTTGGAACTCATAACTTTAATCATCATAGTATCCCTTTACTTTCAAGAGCTTAATTTACGTGGATTGTGTTTGAATGTGTCCCCCTTTTCTTTTAGAGATTTTGCTTTTTGTTTGTCATGCATGATGACTGTGATTCTGTCCTCAATTTGTGTGGGTTTGAAAAGAAAATGTGGGGTTCAAAGATGTTTTTTCCCCCAAGTGTTAATATCTTAAACACTTTAAGTAAATGCCATATTGAAAAAGTAAGACCTCATATTTCCAATATTTCCTTGGAATTTCACTGCAGGCCGCTTCAGAGTTAATAAGACTTTATTAAAGCTGCAGCATGTTGTACTCATGGATGAAAAAGTCATGGCTGCACCATTAAATGATGAAAATATCTTGGTTTCTCTTGCCTTGTTTAATACACACGTCCCTGCCTGATATATTTGGAAAACATTGGCTTGTGAATAGAATTTCAATAGTAGTTTTGTGGATTTCATGCATATTGCAGTGCCTGTTCACACACAAGTTTGTAATGATGGACCTCTGAGAGAGCTCATGAGGCTGAACTCAGTTCATTTCTTTTCTTGAGTTGAAGATATGCTTATCTCATGTTCCAACCCTTCTCTCTGTGTTTTCCAGCTTACCCTCGGGGATGAACAAAGTGAAGTGACGCGGAACGGCTATGAATCTAAGGAGCTGGTGTACTTGGTTCACATTTACTGCCAGGTAAGACTGCAGACTCCAGTGCACTGATGGTGCATTAGTACACAAACATCTCCCATAAGCATACATTTATACAAGATGCAATCACAAAGTTTACAGACTACATTTATAAAAAGGGATGTGTGCTTGGTCTTCTCCACTATGTCAACATGACAACCCTTCAAATTGGGGAATAGAATGATATCTGGCAAGTCGAGTGGGTGGTGAGGAACGATTACGTTACCCTGCTAGTTTAAAACTTCCTGATACAAAAAAGAGTGCTGCTGTCTGCTGGGACTTCAGACCCAACTAGTAGATGGCTGTGTAATATCTTAGAATCAATCCTTAACTGCTGTTATACAATATTAAAATATGAATAATTAGTTTAAACAGCTGGTATTTTTGGTGCCACCTACCTAAGAAATGTAATCATCAACCTGACTAGCCACTACATCCCTAGTACAGGTTGTTCCCACTCAGTGTTCTTCTCCCAGTGCCTCAAGACATCAGAACTCTGTGTTGACAGTCTGACCTTGAGGGAGGAATTCACGCTGCACAGCCAAGTGACTGTCAGGCTGTAGTGTAAAAGCCTCCAATGATGAGCCTTGACATGAAGTCAGTTTGCCATAGTAGTTGACATTTGCTCTCTGTGCAAGTTTGAAACAAACAGACATCTGCAAGTGGTCAGAACAGGATTCCCAGGGAGCGATCCAAACCTAGCAGGAGCACTGGGAGCACAGGGAGGTGACTTTGAAGGAGATGGCTTCTTTCAGCTGCTCCCTTATTCACAAGGGGTTGCAATTTATAATGTACATTTGATTTGGTAGATTTTTACACCGGATGCTCTTCCTGACCCAACCGGTTGGGTCCCACTACACAATGGAGCTACTACCCTGAATGAGATAATAGCCTAATTTAAACTGAAATGTTTTTTTTAATGCTTTTTTGACTGCAGTCACACAACTTTTTAATCGCACCTTGTAATGTATATAACTATATACAAACCACACAGGCTCTTCTTTAGATGAACATATGCACTCACAAATGTTGAGTACCACCTGTATCAGTGCACTACTCCCTCGCAACAGAAAGTTTCTGAAACGCCTAACTTATTATCTGAAAAAAATCCAAGTTATGTAGGAAATGAAAAGAGCTGTGGATGAATGCCAAGGTGGGTGAGTGATTCTGAAGAATGTGGGAAAGGAAAGGCTTCACAGTTCAAATCCCTCATCTCCTCAGCTTTCACAAAGTACTCTAAACAGGTTGTTGCATATTTTACGAAATTACCTGGCCTGAATTATCTTGACTTGACTGCTTATTGGCTCTCAGAGGATAGGTTGCAATCTTGAGGCTGACAGTGTCCTTGTTTGGTTTTAATGCAGAGGTCTTTGTTATAGTATGGTGAAGTGTGGAAAAAAATACTACTCATCTGCAAAATTCCTTATTTAAGAAGAGTAAAGTAATAGCCTTATTATTTATGATTATAGCATTTACAAAGTTTTACAAGAAATTTGATTAAGCCAGAGCCTTGAAGTACACCAAACAAACACACATGCACACCAGATGCTCAGCTTTGCCCCAGTCTCCTCCTGTGACATTTTTGATTCCAGTTTCATGCATTTTCCTGTACAGATCATCTTCCATTTGCAAGACCTTGGCAATGCCACACAAGTATGTGGCCAGGCACTTGGAAATTCCAACTGCTTACAGCCATTGGAAAACTGCTAAATCTACACCAGTTATATTTGAAGAAAACCCCCCCAAAAAAACAGCGTAGACATGGCCTTGAGTTCTGCACTCAGAGCTTTAAACAGAAAGTAGCACAGCGGTGAGACTGTTTCAGTTCCACAGACCCAGAAAGGAGGGTTAACTAGGAGAACCATCTGAAAGTGGGGCAGGAAAGCATAAAGAGTTCCCCAAGCCTACAGAGCCCTCCCAGTGGCATCTCTCCCAGCCAGCACTTTAAAACAGCACCAGAATCAGTGGGCTGAGTGATGCACTGCAGTCCCACTCGCGCAAGTCCTGGCCTCAGTAAAGACAGATCTTTCTAGGCCAAATCAAAGCAAGACTTTTTTCCACCACTAGTTTCTCTCAGAGGGGTTTTGAGGTTTCTTGCTGGATAAAAAAGAAATAAAAAAAATCCATGGTATAACTTCTAGATTAGAAAAATAAAGCACATACAAAAAAAAATAAAAACAAAAGTCACATTTATTTTGGTGGATTGAGGGCAAAATTCTCTTGGTTTGCACTGGCACTGCTTGCAGGGGCAGGATAAGCTGTTGATGTTCTGTATTTAAGAATACTTTTCAATACAGAGCAGACAAATCCATGGAAGACTTGAGTCCCATCTTTTTGTTTTTCTTTAATGTTAGAGACTCTTCCATTGGTTTACAAGCATGAAAAGAAGTCTGTGTGGACAAAAACACTTGATTGCAGGGTGAAGCAAAGATAAACGTAAAAGTCACAGCAGTGTGGGGTGATAAAGGTTTTGTGGGACAATCTCTATGCTGACACAGAGGCTGGAGGCTCTTCTTGGAATGTGATTAACACAGCAAAACCACTTGCAAAACAGTTTTTGGTATCAGTGTTTGATCTTGAGTCAAGACTAGACTACCTGAACAACCTGCCGTTTGGGTTATACAGTACAAACGGCAAAGACGTGAGGGGGATGTTGAAGGTGAACACGTTAATATTAATACCATAAACTTAATTTTGTAGTATTTCTCTTAAGCTTCAATGTGCTTTCAAAAGAAAACAAAAAACAAAAAGTAACAAATGCAAATAAAATCATAAATGGTGTTAAAAAAAGACAAATATCTAAAATAAAAGTAAAAGTGGAACACTAAATCCCTTGATAGTGGCTAACTGTGTTTGATCCCCAAGCCCTGGACTCCATGCATTGCACAAAAGTCTTAACACACAATTGTCACTCCAAATCTACACAGAGTCCTAGAAGAACTATGCAATTTAGCACTTAGTTATTTATTTATTTTTTTTACATTTAGCTACCTACCAGGTTCATAATTAGTACTTCATATTTTTTTGCTGTTTTTCAGAGAAAACCTACACACATTTTGTCACAATGGTCTAATGGATAAAAAGTGTTGCAACCATGAAAAATACATCAGAAAATTCAGAGACAATGGACTCCTGCTGGTAAACTTGTGCCCATGTGTTTTACGCCATAAGTGCAGGCTGGATTGCTAGAACAAGTTGGTGTCATCTTGATAACATCAGCAGACTTCACTGTAGGGAAGTTTGTAAACAACAGTGGGCAATGAATGGAGCCTTGGGGAATACCACACTAAAACAGGTTTATATAAAGAAAAACCTTTCCATACTTCAAACCCTGTTTTTTAGACTGATTAATGACTTTTTGTCATTTCTGTAAAGCCACAATGAGTGTCAGTATTTTTTTTAATCAATACATTGTGAAAATGAACTTGCAGAGATGTAAACTTGGTGGAGCATGTCTGTTAAAGTTAAAGTAGTTTTGTGTGGTAGAACAGCTGAATAAAGCAGGTTCAGGTAGTTGATTACCATATTGTACTGAAATGAATAGTAAGTAATTCCAACCTGCAAGTCAGGGAAATGCAGTCATTATGCTTCAACACATGTGTGTGATGTGCAGGGTCCTTAATTTTATCGTTCCAGGTATTTCCAAAAATTGAAATATCTTTCTAAACTAATACCAAGACAGTCTTGAAATGCTGCATGTGTTGTCACTCTCAGTTGTTAGGTGTTACATCATTATAAGATAACTCTGTAT
>VVAS01003804.1:4859-15430 GCA_015103295.1 Ptychochromis oligacanthus
GGGAAAAGGGGGAAAAAAAAAAAAAGAAAGCCCTGAAGGGGAAAGGGGAAAAAAAAAAAAAAAAAATCACTCCCCAAGTGGGAAAGAACCAGATGCTCTGCTGCCGTCTGCCCTCCCGTCTCAGTGCTGCCAGATGAAGTTTAAAACTTTGATATTTACCAGCAGAGCTTAAGGTAAAAATCAATGTATTTCAACAGCAACAAATATTTTTTTAAATGTTAGAAAGGCTGCATCTGAAATCACACCAGTGTTTCCCCACACACAGACTTTACTTGTGGTATATTTGGTGAGACCCACTTTAGCATTTACCATTTATCTGTCTGAGAGAAGAAAGCCATCTGTGAAAAATTTTTTCTACTGGATAGTCTCCTTGCTCCCTTTTTTGAAAGTTTGGCTGCTAGGCAGCTAGACCTAGCCTCATTGGCCAGGCTGCTTTTGCGGTGACCCTCAATATAATTTAATTTCGTCTCCAGAGAGGATCTCATCAAGCAGTTGGACAAACTAACTCCACCATCTTTTATTGTATTTGGCCATGTAGTCCACATTCTGTTCTGGAAATCCACTATGAGGTAGGGAGCTACTCTAAACAAAACCTACAGGTTCTGAACTGGTGGAGATCTGGTTCATGTGCCGGTACCTCACTAAGGTTGCAGAGCACAAGAACTACCATCTCACAGGAGAAGCAGATAATTAAATTGCCCATTCACTTGGCAGGAAAAAAAAATTGCAGCGGTAAAACATATAAAAGGTAGTATTTAAATATACACCATGCGTGCTCCCTCCATCCCTGCCACAAAGAGAACCCAAATATGTTGGAAACGCTGCACACAGCTACAAAATGCATACATCTCATAGTTTTGTTTCGTTTTTTTCCTTTCACAAATGTGCCATAAACACTTACCTGGCTTTGTAGCTTTAAGCGAACCATCTCGATTAATAACTACATCAGAGCTGTCCATCAAGAGGATGCTTTGTCCTGACAGGATGCTGCCCAGCAGATCAGGCACAGGAGCTGCCTCCACAACACCTCCCGACTGGTGAACACCCATACCCCTCCTGGTATAGCACAGCAAACCTTTAATAAGATTACTGAAGTATTTATGAAACTAAATCTACATCTTCAGCACAAAGATTAAGAAAGTTATACTTCACAATTACAAGATATTCTTCATTGTAGCAGTTCAGTTGTTGTTTTCTTGTTGTTAGCATTTTTTTTAAATTTCTTTTTCCCTTCTGCACATTTTCCCTGCCAGTGATATTAATCATTTTTGAAATCACACAAATTTGCTTTGTTTGTTTATTTGATTGGAAAATTAAATAAAATACAACAGCAAAAACAATACTTTATTTATTCTTGAACTGAATGTGTATTAGTTTTTTGGTGCATGGTGTAAATGTGCATTCTTTGACTATGCTGCAGTAAATGCTTACTAATAACTTTCATCATTGCAAGACGATTTTTAGCATAAATATTACATTTCGCCATATAACTACACAAAGTGGAAAAGTAGCAGACACATTAGGATACTTTCAAAAAGCATGTCATTTAAATTTTCAACTCTTTTTAACCCAAACCACCATGCCAGGGCAAAAAGGAGATGGTACCTGGAAAGGCTTGCAGTGACTGGTCGAGCCACAGGCTGGTGAGAGCGAAGGGCCGAGCAAGAGATCCCTCGTCTTTTGGCCTCCAGTAGCGATGAAACGTGGGCCTGCTGTTCATCCTCCTCACTGGTCAAATGGATACCGTAAGTAAAAAAAAAATAACTGATTGCTTAATAATTTATACCAAATAAGCTCAGTGGGATATTGAGACAGGTGCAGCTCAAAAAATTAGAATATCATGAAAAAGTTCATTATTTTCCAGTTATTTAAGAAATTGAAATTTTAACATATTTTAGACTCATGACATGTAAACAACAACAGTGTTTTTGTCTTTTAATTTTGATAATTATGGCATACAGCTCAAAAAAATATTTCAAATTGTTCAAGTTTGAGTAACTTACGGTTCAAACAGTATAAATACCATGTATCTCTCAGTCTCCTTCACTACACGCAACCACAATCCTCTGGAAGACGGCTTACTTGACAGTTATCCAGATGACGATCATCGACACCTTCCACACGGAAGGCAAACCACATTAGGTCATTGCTGAAAAGGCTGGTTGTTCTCAGGGTCCTATATTGAAGCATATTAATAGAAAGTTGACTGGAAGGGAAATGTGTGGTAGGAAAAGGTGCACAAGTAACAGGAATGACTGCAGCCTTAAGAGAATTGAAAAGAAAAGTTGATTCAAGAAAAGCTGCTTTGCAAGGACTGGACTGAGGCTGGCGCCAGTGCTGCCAGGCAGACGTCTTCCGGAGAAGGGCTACAACTGTCGCATTCCTGCTCCTCAACCAGAGACTTCAAAAGCGTGTTACACCTAGACTAATGAGAAAAAGAACTGTACTTTTATTCAGTGATCCCAAGTCCTCTTTTAAGGTAAAAGTAAATTTTACATTTAACTTGGAAATCAAGGTCCTAGAGTCTGGAGGAGGAGTAGAGAAGCAGAGAATCCAAAGTGTCTGAAGTCCAGTGTGACGTTTCCACAGTCTGTGATGATTTGGTGTGCCATGTCATCTGCTGGTGTTGGTGGTGGTTGGTCCACTGTGTTTTATCACATCCAAAGTTAATGTAGTCGTCTACCAGGAGATTTTAGAGCACTTCATTCCATCTGCTGGCAAGCTTTATAGAGACACCAATTTCCTCTTTCAGCAGGACTTAGCACCAACACTTACAGTACTAAAACTACTACTAAATGGTTTGCTGACCATGTTATTACTGTGCATGATTGGCCAGCCAACTCGCCTGACCTGAAACCCACAGAGAATCGATGGTTTATTTTCAAGAGGTAGATGAGAAACACCCGAGAAAAAAAAATACAGATGAGCTGAAGGCTGCTATAAAAGCTACCTGGGCGTCAGTAAAACCTCAGCAAGTGCCACAAGTTGATCCCCTTCATGCCACACTGCACTGATGTACTGTGTTTGAATTAACATACTTTTAAGAAGTTTGACATTTCTGTATTGTAAATCCTTTTTGGATCTATCTTACAAAATATTCTAATAATTTGAAATAATGGATTTCTGATTTTCATGAGCTATGAGCCATAATCATCAAAATTAATACAAAAAAGACTTGAAATATTTCAATTTATGTGTAATGAATATGAAATTATATGAAAGTTTACCTTTTTGAGCTGAAACTGAAAAAAAAGAAAAAAAGAAGAACTTTTTCATAATATTCTAAACTTTTTAGATAGGCCCATATGTAAACACTATCCAAACTAAATAAATCATATTCAGTAAGCCTCTTACCGATCCACAAATGGATCCAAATCAAATGGGTCTCCATAGATAGAAAGGGATGCAGCTCCTATGTCAGCACGCATGCTGCTTAGTGTTTGTTCTGATGGTCTATAAACTGTAGGAAGTGAAGAGCTCTTCTTGTCCTTTACAATTCGAAGATTATTAGCAATACGGCTTCGTGGAGTGGCAACCTTCTTCATCATCTAGCAGGAAAACAGAGTTTATCTTGACATGTGTCATATAGCTACAGAAGTTTTTTTTTTTTTTATTGTTGTGTGAAATGGAAATGAAGAATGTTTAAAATCAAATCACTAACAATAAATGTCAGTGTGTGATGTTGATGATACACTCACCACCTTCTTCCTGGATTTAGTCCTCCTTACTTTCCGTTTCCTCCTCTTGACTCCTGTGCTAGCCAATTTACCTTTTTTAGCAGAAGATGTCTTCCTACTTTTCACCTTTTTGCGCCTTCCTGTTAGACCAATGAAAAAGTATTTTAATCTTCAGAAACACATTGCAGTTTAAGCCTAAGAGCAAGCTCTTCAGTTTCTTTACACATTATCTGATCATGTGTGCGCACTTCTATTTATTTAAAACAATTCATTCCTTCATATTTGTGAGTATGTACTTACCAGTCTTGCGTTTACGGCTAGATGGTACATGAGGTGTGAAGTCCCGTATATACACAGCAGTGTTGAGCCCAGCCACCACAGCATTAATTGTTTCATCCAGCCAAGTGGACTGCATCAGATATGTGGGGGCCAGCTATTGGGAAAAGGTTTGCATTACTCCACTGCTTTGCTTTCACAAACTATTGTTCTGCAAACTTGACTACCAAACATGAACTGCTCCTTAAAAGTATATCAGTTAACATTTACAAGGTTTAAAAGTCTAAAACGTATGCCATCATTTCTGCAGTCAGTAGCACTAAAGTACATTATGTAGATACACGACTTAACAAGAACAAGAGCAGTCCAAGACTGCATACCTCCACCAAGGCTGAAAATTCCCTCTATACCATGCATGAACTGAGTTCCTAGATTCAAAAGAATATCTGCATCCAGATTAGTTTGTGGTATTTTTCAAGATGATTTTGTCTAATTTTTCTTATTTCAATTTGATAAGCATTTGCGGATATATGATGCAATATGTCCAATTTTGCCCTATTTCATAACAGTAAAGATTTTTTTATGTACTTCTAAATCAAACCAAGTCCAATTTGGGATGTGGAAAAATTTTTCACGGAAACCTGTCCACAACCTTTTGAGAAATCCTGCTAATAGACAAACAATCTGATCCGTTCACATAATCTCCTTGGTGGAGGTAGTAAGTGTTTAATGTTATTAGTAAATGTAGTGCGCACAACAATGAACTTTGCTGAGCTTTGACATATTAAGTTGCAAAATCCGACACGGCCATGTATGCTGTAGAAGTGAGTTAGAAAAAAAGCCAAGACAGAAGCATCACGCTTCATGCCAAACCTGTGACGTGCGTGCCTGTGTGATGCGATGTCGGTTCACATTAGCTCGAACCCTCTCACTCTGCTGGGTACGGGCGATGGCTCTGGTAGGACCTGCAGCACGGGGTTGCGATCGACTGGTGGCAGGACGTGCAGTAGAAGGCAGGCTGTCTGCATCACTGAGTTCCTCAGCTGAACCTCCTGAAGGAAGAAAATGTAAAGAGTTTGATTTGTGAAAGGATGCATTTGGGTCCTGAAACTATGGCCACTTGACAAACAATGAATAAGATATACATGTTTTTTTTCTTAAATATATATTTTATTGAAGGAAAGTTAAATGTATAAATATCAATTACACAAAGAATGAATTTAAAAGATCAAATACAAATTTTAAACAAAGACAAAAATATGTGAGATGCTTTACAGTATAATATATTCAAAATGAATATTTATTTTAATTAACATTTAGTTTTGTTTTTTTTTACTATTTGTAACTTGGTGTACAACTAAGATGGCAATAACTTAAAGGTTTACTTGAGTTACGGTTGTTGGCTTCACACTCAGGACAGAACCACTCCTCTACAGGAACAGAGGCAAGAGGTGGCGTGAGGCATTCCATGTGATATCTATAGAACAAAAAATGCTTCACTAATGAGTATGCAAGAGTATGCATAAGTGAGAAAATTATTTTTTAGAGAATATTAAAGCTACTTAGTATGAAAATGTCAACCTCACCCTGCATCACAGCCATCGCAGAGCAGCAGGCGGTCCTCCCGGTCACTGCCCCCACAAACCTCACAGTTGGTCTGCTCCAGGTCCAAATCAACCGTTTCCTCTTGGCCTTCCTTCACAGGCTTTTGCACTGTTATCTAAATGAAGCAATGATCATAATCACACATGAGCAATTAGTCCACCCAACACAATGATCATGGAGTAAACTGAGTCAATAATTGCTCTCCAACTTATTTAAGAATGAACACACTCACCATTTTCTTCACTTTGCCACCATAACATTTCCTAAGGTATATGCTGTTAAAGGCAATACGGTCGACGGGACACGAGTTTGCATTCTAAGTGGAGGAGAACAAAAACACTACAAGTGAGCAATTCATCTTCCTCTACCACAGAGGCATAGAACTGCAGAGTAAATACCAATTATTAAAAATATAACACACTCTTCAACAGCAAGTTTCTTCTTTGTTCATACATCATAAATTCAGACCCACCTTGGCCCATTCAAGGATGCAGTCGAAACAGAAGTAGTGCTCACAGTTCTCTGGCGTTGCAACAGGCTGGCTGTTGAGAGAGTTAAGGCAGATGGGGCACTTGTCTGCGTCCTCATCTGAGCTTATCACTGCAAGGTCTGCAGAGGTTCCCCCAAGAGCTCCATCCTCTAGCTGAGCATCTTCCTCCTCTTCGTCATCTAATAAAAGTGGCAAGAAATTAATTCTACAAAAAATGAACACCTACATAGTAGTGCACGAAGTAGTATGCAAAAATATTAAACATTATAAGTGTGTCATGAATCATACAAGTTAATTTGATCTCAAGTCTTTGGACCCTTCATCACACTATCTTTGAATGAGCACAAATTTAATGATACCAATTTATAAAACTGGATCACAAGTTGAAAGACTAAAAGAAAATTGATGGGACACAAGGGATAAAACATGGCCCTTGCCTTCAGTGAAAGGCATCTTATTTTCTGAGGTCTGTACTATAAAGCAGGATTTTAAGGCTTAGTGGGGTAACGTCAGGTTTAAGCCTGGGTTTCTAGTGTTACAAAGGTGGTTCATGTCTTACTGGCATGTATCACCATGGTGACTTCTTCTGTAAACCTGACTTGCTTCTGAGCTGGGCCCTGTACTATGAAGCAAGTTCAACATATCCAGGGTATCTTTCTGTTATCTGTTCACTTAACCTAACATCAGCAAACAGGATAACCGGTCACATAAGCTGGTTATCAACTCACTAAATTAACCCACGGTTTCCCCTGCATGTTCATGTGAAAGGGGTGGCGTTGGCAACCTCTGACCAATCACAATTATTGATAAGTGTGCTGGCAGCAGAGCAGCTGATTTTACAAAGGAAGGAAAAACTATACTATGGGGAAAATATTAAGGGGTTAAACACATAATACAGACTGAAAGTAACACCTACTGCAGAGAAGGCTGCGGCATGAGTGTGTCAGAGGAAAAGCAGTGTACAGTGGTACAGTATGAAAAGCGCTGCATTAATATAGTAGCTCTTGTCCAGACTTACTGAACAAAGCACTTAAAGTGCTCACACATTCATTTAGTTTAGCAATTTCATCCATCCATTTTCTTCCACTTATTCGAAGTTGGGTCGTGTTGGCAGCAGGCTAAGCAGGGTATTCCAGAAATCCTTTTCCCTAGCACCCTTTCACAGTTCCCAGACCCAGAGCTCCAGGGTCCAGAAAATGCCTCCTGATCAGATGTTCGAACCACCTCAGTTAGCTCCTTTCAACACAAAGGAGCAGTGACTCTATTCCAAGCTCCCTCCTGATGTCTGCATTCCTAGCCTATCTCTAAAGCTAAGCCCAGCCAACATACAGAGGAAACTCATTTCAGCTGCTTGCAGCCATGACCTTGTTCTTTCGGTCACTACCCAGAGCTCATAAACATAGGTGAGAGTTGTAACATAGCTCATCTGGTATACCAAAAGCTTTACCTTCTGGCCCAGCTCTCTCTTCACCACAAATGTCCAGTATAATGGTCCATTGCAGATGCAGCCCAAATCCACCTGTCAACCTCACATTCCACTTTCCCATCACTTATGAACAAGATCCCAAGATATTTTAACTCTTTCACTCTGGGCAACAACTCTTCCCCAACCTGGAGGGATCAGTCCACCATTTTACAGAAGACAACAATGGCCTCTGACTTGGAGGTGGTGACTGGCATCCCAGGCTTAATATGGCAATATAATCCTAAAACAGGGCACTTAGGCTTCATATTTGTTGACCCTAAACTGTTATTGAAATTTTTTCATTGCTGTTATTTAATCATGATTTTTTTGTGCTCAGTTTAACAGAACCAGCATTAGGGTTCTAAAACGTGTAAGCAACGAATTCATTTATCCATCCTTCCATCTTCTCCTGCTTATCCAATTCAGGGTAGCGGCTGGGCTGGTGCCTATCCCAGCTGACATAGGGTGGGTGGCGGGGTACACCCTGGACAGGTCGCAGGTCTATCGCAGGGCTAACAAACATTAATTTAATGTATTAGAAAATGTATTATATAGTCAAATTTTCCCTTGCCTTACTGATAATGATAAGTCTACTAAATTACACAGTCAGTATTTTGGCCAGCTTTCCTTCCTGGCTATAAATAGCACTTTTCCATTAAAAGCACTTAAAGCACACAGTCCTTCATAAAAAGTGTTTTTTAACTAGTATATGGTTTACATATGTTACAGTGCTTCTCCTATCACACACACACTGCAGTGGTATTATGCATTTAAACTCACACCTTCATATTTTTCCTAACATTAAAGTTTTTCTCTGTAAAATATGCCACTATGCTGCCAGTGGGCCTGTCCATGTTTGTGACTGATCATATGTTGCTAAACCACCTCTTTCATGTGAACGCAGTCGTAGCCATACTGGGAAACCCTGAGTTAACTTATCAAGTTGATAACCACCTACGTGTGACCACTTAGCCCAATTCCCAATGTTAAGGTAAACAAAGAACTTGCTTCGTAGTGCAGGCCCCATATATCCTTCTGATAGTCAAGGGAAATATCAGACCATACTGATGTTCAACCGATAAATCACTGCATCCCTAATATAACTGACACATTGAGTCAGTCCTACCATCCTCCTCTTCATTCCCTTCTTCTTCTTCCTCCTCCTCTTCATCATCTCCATTATTGTGGCCATCCTGTTCTTCCTCCCCACTGTCAGATTCTCCCTCCTCAGACTCCTCTTCTGAGTCTTCTGAGTCATCTAGAAAGAAAAATTAACATTAAAATACACAGAAAAATGCACTAAGAGTTTTTAAAGTATGCGTGACAATACACTGTTATGCAACAATGTAATTATTAATTCATGCGCTCACAATCATGGTAAACAAACTACCTGATATGGCCCACAGTGCAGCTCTTTTTCCTCTGCTGTGAGATGTACTGCGATTGATCAGCTCATCTTGGCTGTCATCTTCATCCATCGCTGACCATCAGAACAGCAGAAACTTCTCTAATATAACACAACACTCATTTAACACAAATGCAGATAGTGCTTTAAAAAAAAAAGGAAGTAACTATTTTTTTTCCCCTACTGAAAGTGATTGTGATAATTATGTCTTGCTGATACCATGTAAGCCAATTTACCCATTTAAGGACTTTATTGAATGACACGTTTTTCCATCAGTCTTTAAGTAGAAAAACAAAGATGATGGTCTGAAAGATGTATTACTAGAGTGAAGTGACAAATTACTTAAGTAGCACAGGTGACATTTTAGGGTGTGTACAGTCATTTTTGAGTAAACATTTTTACTTTTTTTTTCTTTTTTTTTTAATTGTTTGCACATAAACAGGAAAGAACTGCCAGACAACAGCTGGCTAACAGCCTGCAGACTATGCAGGAGCTCCATTAGTAAACAAAGACAAAACTAGGCACCAAACACTTTTTTCCCCCCCTCTTTGCGCATATAAAATATGCGTCCAGCGCGAACATAAACATCCACTTAACAGCTATCCGCAAGAACATGGGACTATTCTGTGCGGCTGTCCTTACTTAACAAATGCCGCTAGCTAGTAACATTAGCTCCAGTGTAGCATGTTAGCTAGCCTTAGAATAGCTAAAATTAGCAAACGTCAAGTACGAGCTGGTTTGAACTCTTTACTGAAAACACTCAGTCTGTGCGTGATTTACTCAAACTCCCAATTCAACACACGCAACTGCAGCGTCCTATTCAACAATTTAGCAATAATATCAAACCTACCCTCTTCAGCAGTGTGGGGGGGTATGGTCAGATTGATTTGAAGTCACCACGGTTGTTGACTGACACCGCCGGCTGGCTGGAGACGGAAATGGCCGAGTGCAGTCAGACGAAAGTGGCTCTTAAAGGGACAGTGTCCTTTTGTTTCAGATCAGCCACACACACGACACACAGGAAAATATTACACAAACTACACTATTTATGTATATGTGAATAACAGTGTGCGTTACCTTTAGCAGGGGGGATGTTCGAGCACACTTTGGCACGTGCTGTAATTCAATTATGATCTGTATTACAGGCGCTAGATAAATAAATAAATCAGAATCAGAATACTTTATTAATCCCAGGGGGATTAATCCAGATAGCTGGTTTTGTATTTATAATTTTAGAGTGTTACAAGAGGCTTTCATTTTTAATCATAAACCATTCAAAATTATGATAAAATGTGTGGCAAAAAATACAGAACGAATACATTCTGGACACACTGTACTCTAGCAATAATAGATCACAAGGAGCACAACGGAGCACAAAGGGCCCGTGTATATAAACACGTGTCTTAAGTTTAACAGTAGTTTATTTCAGTAGTGTACATCACCATAAGTGGTGTGAGGTCAACGAGAGGTCAAGTGCCTTATGTCCCTTTTAAAACTGACTCTTAATTATGCTGGCTCGTGCAGAGGTCAGGTAAAGGTGATATTTTAAATTTACTTACACTAATGCATTGAAATGCAGTGGGGTACACCTGTTGTAAAAACGATAGGGGGTTTGCACTGGATTGTAACGAGACTCCCAATATCTGTCGCCCC
>VVAS01003804.1:15742-33798 GCA_015103295.1 Ptychochromis oligacanthus
AAAAAAACCAACAACAAGGGGCGGTTGTTTTTGGGTAAAAGAAAGAAAAAAAAAAAAAAAAAAAAAAAAAAAAAAAAAAAAAAAAAAAAATTTTTTTAAAAAAAAAAAAAAAAAAAAAAAAAAAGCAGCTATTTTGATAATAACAACGTTATGACATTGTAATATCTATATTACTGTGATATATATGATTACAACTAATTAAAGTCAATACATGGGTATTATTAGGGCTTTATTCACGTGATGTTTAAATGTAATGGGGGAACGTTCACATTTAAATTGTGGCTTTGAATTGCTATATTATGCAATTTCTTAGGGAGTCCTCAGCTCTCACGCCGTAAATAATTGAGAATTCATCGTTGTCGTCCTCTTCCTCCACCTCCTCGTCATCGTCAGATCAGCCCGTCATGCAGCATCCTTGGTACGTGCTCAGCCACACTCGGCTCATGGCAACACTGTACACAAGCGAGCCGAGTTCAACCACTTCACACTGTAGGGGTAGGGGCGTCTTTTGTCAAACTGGCTTAAAGTACACACATGCCACCTCCAATGGCAGCTGTCGCGTCACACGCCGTCTATTTAAGGGCAAAGAAATCTGTGCCGCATAGATGCTGGCAATAAAAAATCAGCCAGGGCAGGAAACTGTTAACAAGATAATGGTTCATTCCTAATGTACGACGTGCAAAACTGAACGCGCCGCACCCCAACTATAACTCGAGAAATCAGTCGAACTGCTGCTCTTGTAAGGCCCCGCCTCCCTAACGTTGTTATTTGTCAATTACCTATGATAGGTGGGCCATTCAACCCCAACGCGGCAGCCCATTGGCTATGCGTGATGTCAATTTCTCCCTAATTTGCATAACCAGGTCGGGTTGCAGATGCAGGGGAGTGGGCAGGGTAGGGGTAGTGCAAGTGAACTGAACTTCTCCGTCGGTGTAGGCTTTACTATATTCTTAAATGCATCTAACTTTAATCATACACTGAGATTTATATTAGAGAAAAAAATACTATGTGGATGTTTGGATTATTGGTAGACTGGGACCTGGGCGGAAAATTGAAAGATTTTTTTTCCCTCAAAAATTATTCCAAAAGAAAACTTGGGACTGGTAAGTAGCCCCTTCTTTATCTACCACTATTCTTTATTCTGTCTATATGGTGTGGGGAATAGGCCACGTCCAACATATCATTAGTTTTATTTTGTCACAAATGTCTTTAAAGTTGCCGTGTCTCGAGTTGTAATTATATGTTAATTTGGAACTTTTTGATGCCAGTTGAAAATGAAAGCATTATAATATTTTCCGTAATCCATAAATCGTGGACAGGAAGCCAGCTGTAATTTATTATTATGTAGTAGGCTAGTTTTTCGGGGGGACAATAGAAGATTCCAGATATTTGCCAATTTAATAAAATTACTGTGTCAATCTATGTGTGTAGGTTATTTTAAATAATTCAGCTTTATCCATTGCTGTTCATGACACAGCATTTGTCTGTATTACTCTACAGATTGTGCGCGCTTTGAGGCTGTCTGTATAATATCTAAGATCTAAAAGCAGGTAAGCCACTGACTAACGCACATTGTGCCAGTTTCCAGTTCCACTGTGCGTGTGACAGCGGCTAACCTGGTTTTGGGAACACCTCTCATATGTTTGAGTCGTCCGAGACCCAGCCAGAGCCGGATCAGACACCTGTTTACATGCAGCCCTTGAACACCGCCTGGACATGAATGCCCTCCCAGTGGTCTCCATGCGTACTGTAACCTACTTCCTCCTATGATCATACAGTACCTTATTTAGGACCATGTGGCTTTTGCGCTCCCCTCCTCTTTAATGCCATCATTTGAGACTGATGGTGAGTGTTTTGTTTCAGTTTCTGTTTTATCTGTGGGGTTTAGGTCATCTTCATGTTCACCAGTTAGCAATTTGAGGTCGTGGGGGCTCCATGGGTCTTTACAAGGTTCCTTTGGGCCCTTAAGCAAAAATGAACACTGCTATTAAGACACTGGGTTTCAGGACAAAATGGATAGAGATTATAATACTGTAATTTTTTCCACCCCTTTACATGACTAGAACCAGTTTATTACTAAATCATATATAGCAGCACAATCCTTACCATGTAAGAACACAGAAATGAATTTCATCAATACAATATGTACAATGTATGCTTGTAAGTACCCAAAGTGAGAAGTAAAGTTTCTACTCGAATCATCTGTCTGTGTGTTGTGCCATATAATGCATTTATTGGTATCCGTGAGGATGTTTTATCCCCATCGGTGCATAATGACTCATTGTGACACAGAGGAATAGATAAGTGCAGTATGTCAGACTCATTAACTCATGGCCCCATTCATCATAATGTGTGGACGTGCAGATGCTCACTCCCGTCCCAAGGAGGTTCTTTCCCAGACAGCTAGTGTCTGTCATAAACACACATTGATCATCAAATGTTAAGCTTGGCATCACCTTTTACATGCATTTGTTTGATGAGAAAAGATTTCCTCAGCATGCCATCCTGAAACATTATCGTAATCTGTTAATGTGCCCTTATGAGATTGGAGCCCTCAGGGTTTAGATATGAAATGGCTGGATGTTTCATTTTGCACGTGGGATGTCTAGGGGGAAAAATACATGCACAACATTAGCCTCTGATAATCTTAAAAGAAAAAAAGTGAAGGGTCCTCAAGTAATAACTTTTTTTTTTTGTTGACATATTTGAAATGACCTGAATGTTATCAATGTGAACATAATGACAGGTGGGAAAGGAAACTAAAGTTTTTAGTAGGATAAGTGTGTATGTGTAGTATCTCCCATGTCCACAGGTTGGCGTCAGTGTCACATCAGGCTTTGTGCTTGTCCACACATTGAGAACTAAACAAGGATTTGAAGCTTATCTAACCCCTGCAAAGCCAGACAGCTCTAAATCTTCTCAGTATAATCCAATTCTGCATAATTGATCATAATATCAAAACTGGCAGTCTCATGTACTTTTCCATAATCTACAAGTTAACGACATTGGCATGAAGCAAAAAAGGCAGATGAAAAAAATAAATAAATCAGTGTTTTTGACGGATGGACACAATTTCTAATATACACCCAGGTGGATAGAGGCAGAAGAAATAAATATTTGCTCTCCTTGGAATTACACCTGCCGAGTATCAGCACATGGGAGTATTTATAGACATCCACGGGGTTTCAGTCCGGGGTTAGCCAGAGTGCGAGGAAAGCTCACGTCACTCAGTGTGTGACAGCCAGTATGTTTACTCTCCGGAGTAAACAAACAGGAAAGGTGTGGAGCACAAATGTGTTGCGCATAGTTGCGCAGGGTGATTCTTATCGCAAATGACAACATTTCGTAAGTCTGTAATTTAAAACACAGCATGCACGGACTCAGTACCTGACGTCATTGTAGTAAATTCTAGTGTTTAGTAATGAGATGTCCTCTAGTGGAAAGAAAGGGAAAGAAAGGAACGTCAACATATTTAGAGCCAATTAGATTGTCAGAGCAGTGCTCTTGTTCCTATATTTTCAGTTTTTTGTAGATATACTGTTTACTGCATCCATAACAGGAGCACCTGTTGTGCGAGGATAAGCAAGGATCCACTTTGTGAACTTTGAATCACCCACCTGTGCATACTGGCTTTAAAGTGCCCAAAAATTATTGTGTGGCCTCACAGGATGCATTGTACCACCAGCTATGAGGAAAGCATGCATATTTCAGTACCCATAATATATTCATCATGCATTTTACATGCTTCATGCCACTGTAACTTTTAGAAAGTGAATTCCTGATGGACTGCACCTTCACTCCAACATCATCTTTTTAAACAAGCGTGATTATATATATCGTAAAGAGGATATTGGGAAAAAAAAAACAATCAGACAGTAAAAGATTATCTAAAACACAGTGCACGTTTTATTATATTTAAATACACAGTTCTAGTAATAATTTCTCAAGTTCAAAGGTTCCTAAATTATTTTACATTTCATATAGATACTTTGCAGTGTTTACAGTAGGAAAACTCTGTAAATATATTTGTCTTATGTATATACAGTATATATATCATGGTAGACTGAAAAAATAAATGAGTGTTACAAAGCAAAGGGTTAAATAACAGGTGATGGTGACAGAACAGTGAACAACTTTCCCTTGGCCTTGCGGTCCATGTTTTATCTCCATGACGAGTCTCGGGATGTCAGGACTGCAAGACACACAAAAATAAGTGGGGATGACGATCCCTTTGTATTGGGGAAAAAAAAACACTTTTCAGCTAAGACACAACACGAGAGACTTGGATCAATCAATCAATCAACACAAGCCTATAAGAAATGCAGACAGACCCAAGACCAGTCACTGGGTTAATTCCTGTACCCACAGAGCCTGTGCACCATGACTGGAGTTTTGCAGTCAGAAGAGTTTTACGGAACTTAAGTAGCTTCGAGCTGTGTCTATAACAAGCACTGGGATGTATACCGTTTCCAAAGTAAGAAGAATTTATATAATCCCAAAAAGAAAACATCACACAGCAGAAGGTAAAGAGACTGCACACTTCAACGTCACTTTGACCTGTCAGCACACAGACACATACAAATACAATATAATGAAATGTTAAGTGCTAAGACAATAAATACTGGTTTAAGGTGGTTTGCATGGTCGTTTATGGATGATAGCTTCCACTGTTTGACTGATGATTGTTATTGGAATCTAGTTACGCAAGTATGCTCATCCTAGATCTACAGCACACCGAGGCACAATGCAAATTGTGACAGGTCAAATGTTAAGTGTGATGACAGCAAAGGAACCAGGCGCATCCATCCCAGTGAAGGCAAAGAAAAGCATCTTAACAAACCATGGTCCTGTGGCACTACTTTTGAAATGCATCTCTTCCTTTGGCATGGAGTCTGACAAAAGTAGATTTGCAAAAGATATAAGCTCACCAAATAAGTTGCACCGTCTTCAGAAAGAGAGCAGAAAGAGAACATTTCTCTGTAGGCACACAGGGACCAAGGATTCACATGGGAAGAGAATGGGACAGTGCAATACATTTTGCAGAGCCCTGGTAAAAGGCTCTTGCTCTTTGGTCAAGCGTCACCAAAGTACAAGGCATTGTATAGATACACCCCTGTCGTAATAGTATCCATACATAAAAGGCAAACTGAAATGACATTGGTGTCATATTTTCATGTCAAGAGTAAAAAACAAACACAATCAGAATGCCTGCCACAGTAATTCCCAGTGCAATTACTGTGTTACATAGAGATACTTTGAAAAGCAGCTGTTGATAGTCAATTATTGACTTGAGGGTGGAAAGGCCACTCTGTTATAACAGAGGAGGGGATGAGGCGTTAGCAGCAAATCCCTAAATGCATTAAAGTATAACAAAAGCAGCTACTGTTAGTCCAGAAGCAAAGAGTAAGAGGGGGAGAACAAGGAGTAGGGGAAATATGACAGAATAAACAGACCCACAAAGGTTAATGCATACAGGAATATGTGACAAATTGGAAGGAGGAACACCTAAGAATTCTGTAAAAAGCTGGGGATAGGAATCTGCAGAAGACGAAGAGATAGCCATAAAGGTCTTTATGTCTTTAAATGTAGAGCATGGGAAGCTGCTGAGAAGCAGCAGGGACAACCGCTGTATGGATGCTTCAACTACCCAACAATAAAAAAGACAGCTGTAGCCTGAAACCCAATCAAGCTGGGGTAGAAAATATGGGGGGCAAGGGGCTCGGGGACCAGGGGATGGACAGAGCAGGGCAGAAGAAGAGCAGGGCAGTGGACTTGGGAAGCAGCAGGGTCTCACACATACACACCCTCAGGGTTGAGACTGGACACTAGAGGGTTTTGAAGGTTGCGTGGATGTCCCAGGAACTGCTTTGCAGTAGGACGAGGCGGAGATTCAACTGGAGTTACACTGCGGTCTGAGTGAAAGGAAGAAATAGCTTTAGAGGACATGAAATAAGTATACCATGTTTAGTTTGAGCATTAATATTTATTTTTGTCTCCATACTTCCATTCCTGTATCCATCCTGTAGAAATTGCTCCAGGTGCTCCTGAAGCTCTGTACGTGAGTTGGTGTGAGCAGGCAGGACACCTGTCTGTTGAATAAACTGCTGCAGGTTACACTGCCTCAGCTCCTTATTCAGCTCCTCCAGCTCATCCTGTTTGGCCTGAGATGAAAAAACATGGATCAGGGAGGAAAATACTGAACAAAGTGAAGTGGGTGCAGCATATGAAAATATTATGAGTTGCAATGTATAGATGTCCATTTAATAGTAGATATAATTCTTTTCTGCATGATTTTAGTGACAATTTATCATTGCATTTATAAATTAACTCTTCTTGAATTTACCACAAGGGGGCAGCACACTCTAAAAGTCTATTGCCCATCAACTCACTGCTGGACTCTTTCAGCTGCAATGAATCATCAAATCGCCACAAGTGCCATATGAATTTTTCTGATTCCATCAGATTTAAGCAGCCTGAAGCAAACTTATAAACAGATATACAACAATGCTTATTTGCTTGTTCCCTTTAAAGCTATCTTCACTGATGAAATGCCTGGTGGAAAGATCTATCAGCTACAATTACTCAAATTGTGGAGTTCAAGAACATCATGAAGCAGTGGCATCATCTTTAGAACCACAGACTGAACTCTGATGCACACAAACAGGGCAGTAAATCGGTCTTAATCGACTAACCATTTTGTGCTTAGTGAATGTGTCAAGATACAGTATGGGAAGCAGCATCAGTATCTTATGCCAACCCTTTCACAGTGTCCATGAGTGTATGTGTGTGTGTGTATGAGTAATTGATGTTGGACCGAGGCAGACTGGTGAGGTATTTCACACCTGCAGGTCTCCCTCCATTAGTCTGATGACAGGAACACTGTGCTCATCACCACCAACACTTTAAACACTCGGCTGCTTGCCTCGACCGATCAGCTGACTGATGACTGACACAGACCCCCTTCCATTACTATGAACATAGCTTTATTATACCCTGTCAGGTTAATATTTCATTTACAGGAAATGCAGGCTTACCATTTCCTCCATGCAATTACTGTCTGGGTGGCAAAATGCCTTCAGGGTTACTTTTGGATTATAAACACTTGCAGTATTGTTGGTTACATGTTATAAAAAGATGGTAAATTTGATACAGACATGCACAAAAAACAAAAGCCTGATATCTCTTTTTTGCAGCAGTTTGATTTGCGACATACGCATCCCCATTAGTATGACTGACTACTAAGTTTCATATTTCCTGTGGCCTACAGGACAAAGAATGGGACACAATGGTTTTTCAGTCCACATGGAATTGAAAAACTGAACTATGACTGAGACTATGATGAAACTGAAGTTTCACTTCAAATTGGGTTAGTCTTTTACTGATACAGAAAAATCTAAGAAAACCACCAAAAGTAAAGAATCACTTCACAAACTACAATACTGCTGAGTTTGAGTAGTAGACCCAATAAAAAGGGCTTTTGTTCTACAAATCAGTTCCATTTTAATATTTTCTTAATCTATAAACAATGCAATATGTAGATATCTGCCGATGCAGTATAAACACAATCAGTAACCATGTGTTTAGAAAGTGCAATGTATAAAAGATGATATCTGCCAAACCAGTTAAGCTAGGCTGTAAATCGTTCTAGACAAAACACTTTCAAACATGGTAGGATATGAGCATTCAGCATTCATATTACTGTTATATCATCAATATACATCAGGTTTCCTTTGTACACTCAACACTGTTTATTGTGAGTGTACAACTTGGATACAGTTTAGAGTAACACAAAAGAGGGTCTATACTGCACACATGAAATAACAGAAGGGCTGATGTGGATTTACAGCCCTTTTTCTAACACGGAGACCTCTATTCTCACCTGCAGCAGAGACTCTGCTTTCTCCAGAGCCTTGTCAGTGTCAGAGAGCTGTTCATCTAGCTCTGTCCCATGTCTCTCCTGACTCCGTAGCTCGTCTTTTATGGCGTCAAGTGGCTCCTCAGGCCCCTTAGCTTTCCCTTGTGCCTGGCTTTCCCGCTGGATCTCTTGTTCCAGCTGAGCAGAGCGAACTGAGAATTCATGGAGCCGCCGTCCACAGTCGTCTAGCTTGGCATGGAGCTCCCCGAGCTTCCTTCTCATTCCTCGCTCCCTTTCCACCTCTGCTTTAAGCTCCTCCTCCCAGTACTGCTCATGTGCAAGCTCTGCCAGGTTCCTCCGCATTGCTTGCTCCAAAACATCCATCTCTTCTTGCAAGCGAGCATCAGAGACTGGTGAGGGACATGGAGATGCGTAGGGACGCTCCCAGGTGTGTGACTCCCTCTCTAGGGCTTCTAGCTGGGCCTCAATGGCCCTCAGTCTGTCCTGTTGCTGAAGAACTTTCCTAAAGACCTCATCTTTTGAAGGGCCTATAGGTAGTGAGGGAGAAAGGGATGGCACATGAGGGGACACAGGGCTGGGTGAAGGAGAGGGGGAGGCTCTTTGCTCTGGAGAGTCCCGAGGAGACCTCTTAAATTGTTTGGCCTTGGTTTTAGGAGAGGTGGATGGCCCCAAGTTAAAGGTCAGGGCTTTTTTAGGCTGGCTACGTTTCAAAGGCTCTGGCTCAGGATGCTTGGGCAGTGGAAGGGGAGTAGGTCCAGGTCCATCACTGCTGCTGGGGCCAGTGCGCCGCAGAAAGAACTGAACTTCATTGCCATGTTGGCCTAACTTTGCCAAAGACTCTAGAGGCCTCTCTGTGGCCAGCAGCTGCCTTTCTGTGTCCCTTAGACGCTGGATAAGAACATAACGGCCTGTCTGACCTGGGACAAAGACAGAGACACAGAGTGAGTATAACTGAATCTAAAACCTAAAACAACTTCCTTGCCTAAAATACTACCATATAAAACTGAAGAAGCAGCACAATGCTATTTTTTTCTCAAAAATAACATGTATATGTCATATCTGTTATATTCTTAGTTACTTTTCTCTTATACTGTTAATAAAGCAGTGGGTTTACTTCCTCATACTACTTCTGCACAAGTCATGCTAAGTGAACAAATGACATCAGATGCATTATGATGATGCTGATACCTCTAAATCGCTGTCTCTGTGGACTGGAATAAAAGGCAGCTGCGTAAAACCCGCACAACATGTGAAAAATGTTCAAATAAACTGAAGTTTCCACAAGGACCTTGAAATTAGGACAAACCCTCCCTAATGACTTGGCAGGCAGCTTGCTCATAGAAGGAGGAGAGCGCTAAAACTGGAGTTCTGTTCAATCCTGCTGCAGCATATAGCTTGAATAAAGCCGGAGGATAGAGACAGAGACAGAGAGCCGGCTCAAATCCAAACTGACCCGCTGACAATCCAGCAGTGTACTTGATCTGGGTCAGTGGAGAGTGAAAAGGCTAATGAAGAACAGGATGTGCAGTTCTGCAATGTATACTTGTTTTGTTGGAAACAAAATTCTAAACACCAAACTGTTATCTATACAGTCTTTTAGACAAGCTGGTATCATGAAATGATGACAAAGCTTGAGGTACTTACCAATGGCCTGTGCTAGAGCAATGACCACATCCTGACAGGAAGTCTCCTCAGATAGGCCACATACAACCCGCACAACTCCGTCCACCCACACTTTGAGTTCCATTTGGGACCGAAAGGGGAGGATGAGGGGTAAGAAGGTCTTCAAAACAGATCAGTTGAGCTTGGCTTTACTCTTACCACTGCATGGCACTACCTCTGTAAAAAGATTGAACAGCAGAGACAAAGGTAAGAGGTGTGCTACTGAAACAAGGCTTCCTCAAGGTAATGTCCTTATGTAATCCAACGCCAACATATGGCACACAACTTGTTGATAAACTAAACATGATGCTGTCACGTACAGTACATAATGCCCTCACTTGCTATCCATTTTGTCGAAATACTAGTTTAAACAACAAACAGTACTGACATCAAAAATGTGCTGTGCTGAGTCATGGATCATGGAATTGTAAATTTTAAGACTGGCAGCCGACGGGTAGAGCATTGTGACGTTTTATTAAGTTCCCAGTGGTTAGTTAAGAGCCCCGGCAATATCGTGTGGACCTGGGAGCATAAATGCCAATCTGTAACCCAATTAAACGCTCTGCTGCCCTCCTTCAAAGCCGTTATGATAGCTTAGTGCCAAGGGGAACAGACAGGGAAAGTGGAGCAACTCAAGTGTGTCTATGTTTTGAAGAGAGTGTTTGGGAGAGTACAAATACAGGGAAACAGCAGGAAAGATAGAACAAATGTGTGTATGTGTGTTCAGTTTGACGGGCCACAGCAGGACCAGAAGTGGGTTTCATCAGACTTCCAGAGCAGATCAGCAGGTAGCCTAAAACATGTCCAGGCAGCAGGTTTAACCTAAAGAAATTTCATTATGTTCAGTCCTCCCGTCTGTCTGTACTTTTACAGCTACACTTCAAAACAAGTAATAAAATCCTGTAGTACACATAAAAAGTGAAAGGCCTCAGGCAGAGTTATCTGTAGGACTTGGCACAGTAAGTGAAATTTTGTAGCATAGGTGGGTAAAAGGCAACTCTTCACCCACAGTCTGACAGATGGTGTTCTCTTTCTGTCTGTCTCTCTGGTTTTCAATGGGAGGTGTTTAATACTGAGCCCCACCATTATCTTACTCTTCATTCAATGTGTGGCTTTGCTCCACTGGCTATTGGGAGCTGCTCTGGAGGAATGCACTGACTTCATCTTCCAACCGGAAGAATTCC
This sequence comes from Ptychochromis oligacanthus, assembly GCA_015103295.1. Lineage (NCBI taxonomy): Eukaryota > Metazoa > Chordata > Actinopteri > Cichliformes > Cichlidae > Ptychochromis > Ptychochromis oligacanthus. The sequence continues at coordinate 26,465 of VVAS01003804.1, forward strand.
TGCTTTTCTTAACAAAGCGCTCGCCCCACCCCTACTTTGACCTGGCTGGTCCACACCACCACTACTTCTCCACTGTTTAGATCCCAAACAAAAGCTCTGCTGGGGAGCAACAGCCTATCTGATGTGGCAACAACATCATACAGAACAGCTCAATGTGGCACCACAATGCAGAGGGAACGATGGCAGAGCTCAGAGATTGAACCCATACAATGAGATCACAGGAAGCAAAGCAGTAGATAGTGAGGGATGATCACATGTAGTAAAAATTCTTTTGATTGAAACGTGTAAGATGACTTCATCTGGAAAGAAACTTGATATGAAAAGGGAGTGCTTATCAACCTCCAAAACCAGAAATGTCAACACAAGCGAAGAGGTCAACATTTTTCTTTGAGAGGGCACAGAGTGTGCTCTGTTGTAATACACAATCAAGCCCAACTGGCTGAGTCACAGAATGAGTAGATCATCATTTACTTTAGCTATGAGACTTTTTTTTTTTAAACACAGAGAAGTGAACAGGAAGAAACATTATTAATCTTCAAGCACCGGAATGCTGCCTTAGAGGCTAGAACTACATTTTCCTCTATAGGAAAGCACTATCATGCATTGCAAATAACCCTTAGAGAAACAGAGATGAAGCTCAAGGAGAGGTTGAGCTCTTGACATTAAGGCTTATTCTGCAACAAACTTCCTGACAGCACCTCACATAAAACTTTCTATATCGGTCCAAGATTTTTATGTACCGGAACAATCACATTAAATGAGAACACAAACACAAAAACATCTCCCAGCTAAGAATGTCACTCTCCCATGATGCTTAGCTCTTGTACCTCCTGGCTGGTGAAATGTGATAAACTAACAGGAAACAAACGGGCCTATGAGTCTCAGGTTGCCATCTATTCTTTTTGTCAAAGGCAGAACAACACTGACAACCAGACGTCCACCTGACCCAGCTTGTTTTCTGAGTCATGTGTCAGTTCTCATGGAAATACAGAGGGAGGAGAGGCACCTAATTAAAGGTACTATGAAAAACAGAGATTTTAAACCATAAAGATAAGGACTGAGATAATGATCAGAATATTCAAAGAAAATGCAGGGTCACCAGTTTTTAATTTCAGAGTAAGCATGCAAATGCCATGGACAAACACCAGCTGGGGATTGCTTTGCACATGTTCACACAAAAGAGCCTAATGATAGCCTGTTACAGACATTAACTACCACATATGTCGTCTGACATATGCATATAAGAAAATGTTTCTGTTTTGTAGAACATAAATAAAATGCTGAGGTTATTTAGAAATGGTGGAAATAGTCTGTCAGGCAGAGTGACTCCTACTACACTGTTTCCCTGTCTTTAGGCAGCATATGCAGCAGAGTAGCATATCACAGCTGAACAGAAGGTGGTGTGGAGTCAAGCAGTGTCTTCACTTATTTACACTATCAATATCATCACAGTATCTATAGAAAATCTGAAAGAAAGATGTTATCACTCAAAATCATCCTTCATTTATTTTATTTACTGAACTTTATTAATTCACCATTGTCTTAATTAGGCAAATAGTATAAAAAAGCTTGGAAATCAGAGATGAGGGGAGGAACAGCAGGAATGAAAGGCAACAAAATTGTAAATAATAAAGAATAAATTTACTCAACAATCTCTAGTGCTTCACTCAGCAAACTAGCAACAAACTTAATTAACCTGTGTGAGTGACTCAGTGTAACTTAATGGATTTGATGTTGGAAGTGAATCTCTCCTGGTGTGTGGGAGAAGTTGCAGCAGTGACAGAAAAGTAAATGTTTTTAGAGGTTGTTACCAATCAGTACGGGCCCCAAATGGTATTTATAATCCACCCTACACCTCAAACTCAGATCGACCCACCCTTTCAGACTCCAAGGAGAACTTAAACATCCCAAACTCAACCTCTACTTTACCCCATGCCCCACACACCTAAAGAACACAGGTCGCAGTTTTAGCTGAAACTTTGGCCAGTCACAAATCCTCTGAAGAGAAATACACAGTAATAAATAATCTCTCACTCCAAGCCCAGACAAAAACACATCCACAGAAAAGCCACTTGAGGAGCTCATCTGATGAATTTCACAAAGAAAACACACGTCATTCTTGTATGATGAAAGATAAAGAAAGACAGTGAGGACGACTGATATAGGAAGACAATGAATAAATAAGAAAAAATGCTGACAGATAAAAAAAAAGAGAGTGGTAGAGAAAAGAGCAGTGATTGGAGCCATGTGCCACCCCCCCTTATCATCACTCATCCATCTAGCAAACCCACTCTGCGTCTTTCATCACCCTGTCTATTCCTCTGTCTGCGTCTCTTCAATAAAGGTCTCCCAGCTGCCCTGTGAATTCAACTAAACTCAAAAGTGACTAACATCACAGCCATACAGACACAGGGCATGATTTTGCTCAAGCCGTGAACTGATGGCACCCTTAGGAGCTGGGCACGAAACGTCCATGTGCCAAATGTACAGCTGGTGACCTAAAATAAATGAAAGCACAGGATACCTAAAGTACAAACATTTGAGGTTGCTCAGACAAGAATCAAGTGGGCTTTGGTCTTACATATCCAATAATGCCTGCAAAGACTTAAAAGCCAACACTCAAGCACAACGCACATATTTTAATGCAGCTGGGCAGACACACCTTAACCCTCAATTTCCTTTCCTAAGGTCTGAACAGGTCATTTCTGTTAGTCATACACAATATTGGGAAACCTGCGGAAACAAAAGCTTTGCAGAAAAATTCCAAGTAGGGTTATTAATGTGCTACAGCTACAAAATGCTTGAGGCTATATGAAGAGCTTATTGGGTGTGTAATATAAGTGTGAGCGTGCATGCACGGGAAGTACACAACCCCCATGTCATACAGATGTAATGGTCAAAGATTGGGAGTGCATGCCTGTATGTGTGTTTGTGAGTTTACAAGCATACACACCATTTAGGGCTATCTTTATGAGAGGCTGCTCCAGCTCTGAGCGAGGGCAGTGCTATCTCTGCAGCAACACAAGCCTGAAGAACAATGGCAGGAGCAAAGGGCAGAGTGTACATAAAATTTTTCAATGCATCGCAGCAACAAATCCATGCAAACACAACAAATGGACACAAACACTTATCCCTATCAGTATCTGCAGGCAAAATAAGACCCTGCCCCAGTCTGCTTTACTTATATATAATAGGATAAATATTGGTGTTAGAGGACAAAGAAGAGTTCTGGGAGAAGCTAGGTCCTCAGTGCCACTCTGTTCCAGGTTGGCAAAGACAAGACAAGTACTCAAAGAGACAGTAACATGCTGGCACAGAGCAGCCTGGTCTCATCTAAACTGCAGAAAGACTATTGTTGTTCTGGTTCTACACTCAGCAGACAATGTTGCCTCTTTTGTGGCCTCTGGCATCGCTGAGTTGTCTGCCACGCCAGCTTTTACTGCCATTCTGAGTGTTACCACTGATAACCACTGTTACCTCTAATAAAATGGAAAACAGATATTTTATATCATCCTGCCTTGCTTCCTTGTTTTGCATTCTTTATCACACGTCCTCCTTTTTCATCTTCCAGTATCTACCATGTCAGCACAGTTTGTGTTGCAGACAGACGGATGAGACCAAAAACAAAGAGAAGGTTCCATGACATGATTGCCGTTGAGAACAGCACAAAAATTGTTCATAATGGCAGACAATTGTACTTTAGCTTCAGCAATTAGAACTGGGTTTATATGTGGAAATCTTATGATGAATCACATGGGTATTCTCTGTTGCTTCTTCTTTACACACCCAGAGAAATCTTTGTTTGCTCTCACGCTGGCTGCAAAAGAGTTGTAACAGTCACACAAAATAACTGGAAATATACTTAATGTACAGTTTAAACTGTTAGTGTATTGACTGGTTATACCAATCTAAATGCTGATATTTAAACAGAAGTATCCATGTGGTGGAAAAAGCAATTGGATGAAAAAAAAAAATCATTATTATTAACAGCTACAACTGTTTGCGGTCCCAGTCCTCATATGTTTCATTCTCTTTTCTTCCACCTGCACATTTATAAGTAAAAATTGCCTCCAGGATTGAACTGTCCTGATCCCTGTACAAAACATCTGTGCAATCCTGGACCAACTCAGTCTTCAGGCATATTCAGAAGGTATTTGGGGAGTTGCTTTAAATTAACAAGCCCAGCCTAGCCTCGCGCATTTATCACTAACGATTGTATCTTTGACAGATCTTCTTCCAAACCTTTTGTGATGAAAGGATGAAAGCAACGCTTTCTAAATTCTCAGAGTCACCGGTAGCTACTTTGCATAAGTTATTATCACCAGAGACCTACTGCCAGCAGCAGGCACAGGCACAGGCGCACTGGGCATTGTGAGGAAACTGCTGTAGCTCTAAGAGGGATGAGGGCTTCTATTACACACATTAACATTTAAGTTTCCATGGTAAACACACCCCTCACATAGTGAATGATTAAGTTTGTCTAAAAGGTGTTAACAACACAACTCAAAAAGGGGTCAATTTGTGACAAGTGAAAAACTTCCATAGCTCTGCTTTTGAAAAGAAAGATTTTTCTTGTTCTTGAAAAATCATATTTAACGTTCATGCCAGCATTACAGTAGCCTTATGTGTAAAATTTGTGTGTGACACCGACTGTGATGCTTCCTCCTCACAGTCCAGGGCCAGGCTCCAGCAGCCTCTCCAGATACACTGCTTGTTAATTAGACTGAACGATTGCCTGGTTCTCTAATAGCATAGTTTCAGTGAAGCTTCAACACATCTGATGAATAATGCATTTTTTCATAGCACATTATTTTGGCAAATATTTCTCAGAAAAAGTCCAAGTGCTTGTTACAGACAAGCTCTTTTGAAAATGTCCCCGTCTGCCTGTGTTTCTACTCTATTGACATGCTAATGACTCAGCGCAAAAGAATCAGAAACAGCACTAATAAGCTTTAGTCGTCATACTTGCATACAGGGATCTATCACTGCAGCCTTTAGCCTTCTCCATTATAATGATTGCCTACTCCAAGTGTGAAATCTCAGTGAGAGTGGTCTCAGTGGTTCATTAATACAGGGGGGCACCTTTGCTTCCAAATCAAGGGCAATCAAGGGAACAGCATAGTACAGACAGAATCAGACTACTTACTGAAAAGTTGCAAAAAAACAGCTTCACAAAGGTGGGTATAAACCTCTAAACTTTTAGATCTCATGTAAAGTTGCTCTATATACCTATTATTTATATTATTATTTTCAGGTTTTTTTCTCTAAGCATTTATTAACCCTTGTCTTTTGTGTCTGAAAAAACAAGATGGTGCTTGATGGTATATCATGCACCATGATGGTACACTCATATAAATTATCCTCATTTTGCAATAAAATAAAATACAAGCTGCCCTTGTGCTGAGTATGCAACTGATGACCAGTGAGAGTTTACAGCTTAAAGTCAATTACTTCCAGTTGAAGCAGGCCTTGACATGGCCATTCAGAGTCTTGCCATCACCTGTGGAAGTCAATACCTCTACAGTCACACTGTGTGAAACAGCACTTAGTGTGAAATCCCAATCACTAGCAGCACTCACAGTGATAAATGGTAACCTTGCCATAACCACAAGAGAGAAAGTGCGTAAGTAGATGTCATACAAAGAACATTTGTTTAAATTCAGTTCTTGAAAATACTCACCCAACACCAGCCTGGATAGGCTCTATCCCCACTGAGACCACGGATTTCAGAAGGGGTAAAGAAAATCGATTGATGGACCTACAAAGTATGTTTTGCTCTTATTATTTGACTCTGGGAATATAAAGCACTCATGGCACACTTTTTGGATTTCACGGAAAGGTACAAGCATGTGACCACAATAGTTTACACAGGCCCAGCCACAATAAAACAATACTGCATTATTCATGGCACCAAGTCAAAGACTTACTCACACCTAAATTTGGTCGTCATTCACTCATTTGCTTCAACCCTGGAAACCGAGCGGAGGTGAGTACATTAGAGGAGAGGAATTTGTTTGCGCTGACTCATGGATACACCCACACAGCCAGCAGCTAATGGTGAGAATGATAATAAAGTCCTTTGCGCATGGCCAATGACAGGTCGGGCAGAGCTGGCCTCCACTGAGAGCTCAGCTCAGGATGAGCGGTTTCGTTGCCTGCAAGCTGAGCCCTGCAAGCACAGGAGTTTTTATTGTTGGGCGAGCCAGAGAAGAAGGCTCTCTTGACTGCTGATGGGTACCCATGTGTAATTATATACTCCCAGTCTGACTCAGCAGTGCTTGCTAGGGAAGGAGGATATCACTCTGTTCTCAGCCAAACTCATACAAAACACATAGTAGTGACAAAGACACTCATATAGGTGTGCAGTAAGTACATGGTCACATATGGTGTATGTACAGACATACAGAGGAAGACATTCAGTGAGCAAAAAGACAAAATAATATGTTACATAGAAGTAAGTATAGACACCAGGCAGCCTGACTCAAAAAATGATTATGCTTTAACCCACTAATTTAACGAATGCAATTTACACAGTACATAAGTGGAAAATTTGTAGTCTTTAATTTTCCAACACAGGTTATTTATAGTTAAGGTTTTTTTTTCCAGGTGCATGTGTGTGTGTTCCACTCTCACTTCCTGCATGCATCCCTGCTTCCTGTATACCCTGCTTCCTGCATGCACATGTCACTGAGGAGGAAAGCTATCCTCCAGTGTCACAAGTTTGAAGCTAAATTCATTAGTAATTTAAAGGTCGCTTCCATGTCTGCTCATATCAATTATTCACTCTTGTTTTTTGTTTTCTTTTTTTTAAGTTCTTGAAGCACAATTCAAAATAAGGCCTCAAATAAAACACAGAGAAACAATGATTAGGGCTAAAGCCATGCAGTCTTTATGAATCAAGGTTTTAGTCCTGCCTACAAACTTTTAAACACTTGTCAATAATTCAGTAAGTAACTCAGTGCAATTTTATTCACATGGAATTCATTTAACTCCTTTGACTTTAGAGATATTTAAGGAAGGGTATTTTGTCATTGACTGAGAGTGGTGTTGTTTTCCATCATACTTTAAGTCCATGCAATCTATGATGCAACATACACTTGTCAGTTCTTATATGAGCTGAAGGGATCATATAAACCTTGGGCATTAGTTTGCCCAAGGTTTTAGAAAAAAATTATACCAGCATGTTGCAGCAAAAGAAAATAGCACAAAAGAAATTTCAAAGCCTCACAGCAACATCATCTACACACGTCTGTCACAGGTCTGCTTGACTGTTAGGTAAGACAGTTATTACTTCAGGACAGAGCAGGTGCACATTCTTGTACATTGATGGAAAG
>VVAS01003871.1:14100-24608 GCA_015103295.1 Ptychochromis oligacanthus
GACGTACAAGACTACAGAGTCACTCGAGTTCATTTTGTGCTGGGATAAATATGTACTCCACAGTCTCAATGGGGGCACAAACAACTGGGTATTTGAAGTCACAACAGAGTGAGTTTTTTTATCACAAATTTTATATAAATTTATATATTTATATAATTTATTAATGCATATATTTGCCTCATAGTTCTCACCACTCAACAAACCCTAACACAATGCCTCATTTACAACGCAGAAATATCGGGAGTCACGACATTATTATCCACTTAGCATTTAGCACACTGACTCGGTGCTTTCTGTGGTCCTTTCTGTATCACACAATACACAAAATAGGAAACAGAAAAGTGTGCAGTTGTGTCATCAAATGAGGAGCATGTGAGTGGGACATCTGAGGCTTGAATCTGGTTTACATGTAATCTGCTCCCTGTTCTTCTGTCTACTTGTCCTCCCTTCACCTCTGCCTTTGTGCAGCAGATTGAAGATTTAGTTGTAAATGTACAGTATATTTGGAGACAAAGCTGCTCTAAAGTATCTGTGCTTAAACCTCTTTCAAAGAGATTACAGTGAAAGGTTCATTAAAAATGATGAGTGATCAGAAAGGATGTGGCTGACCTGGCATGACGCCTGGCTAAGCTACAGTACTAACCCTCCAAGATCATGAAGGCCATCATGGTGAATGGATACATTTGAAAAATCAACATGTATTTAGTCCTGTATTTTCATTTGCGTTGCTGTCTTCCTACATTCAGGAAGTAACCATAAACGTAACTTATCTGAAAAAAACAAGTCAACAAATCCTGTCTTTTTACAGACAAAAGTGGAGGAGTTCACTTGTAACATTTCAAATCTTGTTATAATGCTAAAAGATTAAACGAACAGCAAAAGATCCACACAGTTACTGCACCTGGACAAGAAATAGTTCCAGCATGTTACCTCTTATAAACCCACAATTTGTTTTTTTTAAGTAAAGAATAAATAAGCAAGTGATAATAAATACTTATGGAGTATCAGACGTGCTGGTATAGGCTGTTTCTGTTTGTTTTTACCTTTGGCATCATGGTTTTTCTCCCTGTTCTTTTACTAAATTAAGCTTTTTGACTGCTGACAGTAGCTCTGTAGTGAGAGTAGGTGAAAGAGGGCCTGAAGAGGTGGAGGTATGCTTTGGAGAGAAGAGGAATGAAAGTCAGTAGAAGCAAGACAGAATACATGTGTGTGAATTAGAGGGAGACATGTGTAATGGTGAAGATGCAAAGAGTAGTGGTAGTGAAAGTCGGTCAGTTTAAATACCAGGGTTCAACCATTCAAAGCCATGGAGTACACAACAGAGACAAAGAAGAGAGTGCAGGGACACGAGTGTCAGGGGTGATTTGTGACAGAAGGACAGCAGCAATAGTGAAAGGGAAGTTTTACAAAATGGTAGTGTGACCTGCTATGATGTGTGGTTTGGAGATGGTGGCACTGACAAAAAGACAGGAGATAGAGCTGGGGGTGGCACCGTTGAAGATGCGAAGATTTTCATTGGAGTGACCAGGAGAGACCAGGATTAGAAATTAGTATATATCAGAGGGACAGCTCAGGTTGAGTGGTTTGGAGACAAAGTAAGAGAGGTAAGTCTGAGATGGTTTGAACATGTGCAAAGGTGGGATATTGAAGATGTAGCTCCCAGGCAGGAAGAAAAGAGGAAGATCACAGAGGTGATTCTTGGATATAGTGAAGGAACACATACAGAGGGCTGGGGTGACAGAGGAGGATGCTAGGGATAGGGAGAGATGGAGGCAGATGATCCGCTGTGGCGGCTCCTAGAGGGAGCAGGCAAAAGAAGAGGAAAAAGAAGAAGACTGGTGACAGTAACTAGACATTTAACTCACTAATAAAATGATCTTTTCATCTAACACTTCTTCAATAGTGGGACTATTCTTTTAAAGAGTCTGTCTTTCTGTTACTGTGAAAATCTGCTAAAATCTGTTCTTTTAATCCACAGTTTAACAACAAGATGGCCTAGAACATTCACTTCCACTTTACAAGCCAATGTAGAGATGTGCTCTGTAGCAGCATTTTCACTTTACACTTGATGTGTCTTTGCAGTTGTCATATTAAAAATATCTAAAAACTTTGTCATAAAATTGCTTGCATGTAACTTGTGCAACATAATGGGCTGCTGACCTTAGTATACACAATGACCAAGCATGGAAATAATCGTAATAAAAACTGTGAAATTGCAACTGATTTCGTGTTCAAGTAATAAAAAGGAAGCTGTACAACACATGGTTTTGGTAGAAAAGAGTATGGTTCTTACTAAGCTTTGCTATAATAAAAATAGAGCTTGGGGAGTGTATTTATTGAGTCAGAGTGATTCAAAGCTGTAGCCTTTCCTATTTTGTTGTGGCCTTGAGAGAGAGAGATTTTATGATGCGGAGAGGCAGGGACTGCTCTTCAATCTCTACGCCAGCACAACCTTATTCACCCTCATACATTCTGTGTATTACTGGTTACCTCTCCCTCTACTTCAACCACCTTTCCACTCATTATTACAGTTTCTTGATCTCTCAGGCACTGCAGTACCTTCTGTATTATTCAGTGCCAATTTTTCCCTCAATTTTAGGCTTTCTCTCAATCTCTTTCACCCCACATGTTCTTCTGTCATCTCTAATCTCTTGTTCCCCAGTCTCTCTCTCTTTTGCCCCATTTCACTGTCTCAGTTTCTTCTCGGTTGTCTCTGCACATTCAGCTCTCTGCCTCTCTCATCCCTCCCCCACGGCACTCTGCTGCCTAGTGTGTAAAAGTGGTGGTGATGCTGGTGGTGGTGGTAAAATGGAAAGGATAGGAAAGGATGGTGAAGGGAAAAGGCTATGAGGCTGAGGCGGTGGAGGGGGGTCCTCCAGTGTGTAGGGGTTGCCATGGTAACAGGCAGAGCCAACCAGTGCTTGCAAAGGTTAGCCGTATATGGAAGTCTGGTGAAGGAGGAAGTGGGATTCAGCAGTCCAATCCTCACAGGAAGAAGGAGTGCGTTAAAATAATTATGCTGCTCTAGTTTTGTCCACTAACAAATGTTGCTAAATTAATACCAGGAGATAAAGCAGACGCTGTGGTCCTAATTGAGGATAGGCAGATAATTAATGGATGCACACACACACATGATGGCACTCATACAAACATGCAGACCCCTATGCATGAAGACCAATTCACAAACACGCACATGTGCACCTGGGGGCTTTAAATGCGCACATGCATGTAATGATGCACAGAAAATGTGTGAGCTTAATGCTCTGTGTGTGAGTGAGAGCCTGGACAGTTACAGACAACCGTGTCTCCAGTCAGGCTACAGACAGAAAGAGCTAAGCTAAGCAAAACCACAGAGGCGGCACACAATATAGCTGAATAAAATATGGAGCACACACTCTCCTGGCTCAACCCCAGTCTGTTCTCAACCTGGATCCTCTTTATCTTTGTGTTTCTCTGTTTCCCTCTCATAGCACACACACAAAACACACACCCATCTGTCTCTTTCGCTCTCTTTATTAGAGGAGCACTGCAGAAAAATAAACTACTAAGAATGCAAGCAAGGACTGCAGAGACAAGCACCATCATGATCACTGTGGTCTTCTCCCAAGAAGCACTGCTGTCCAGTGCACTTATGTGTATATGTAATGCGTGTGTGTGCGTGTGTGACTGTTTGTGAAGCTGTAGGTTTTTTTTGTCTTATGAATAAGTGTGCTACACTACAGCAAGCAAGCTCAGTCTCTCTCTCCCACAGACTGTCCATTAGCTGAGGGAACACACTGTGACTGCAAGTGCATGCGCTTAACACATACAGCACAAATCGCCACAAAACAGCACACAAGCATGAATGAACCCAATGACACAGAAAAACATGAAACAGCTGCAGGTTATAAAGACCAAAAACGCAAACACTGAAATGCAGTGTCAAGTGTGTAAGGACAGCACCTCCTTAAAATGAAAGCATTAAAAAAGGAAAATTCGTTGACTCTGGTAATTTATTAACTGTATGGTTCAAACTTTGGGGATGTTAGTTGAACAAAGCAAGTATTCTTTTTTAGATATCGCAGTTTTCTCTCACCATTCGCTGTGAAAATAACTGACAGAGTTGAAGTGAGTAGTCAGTTAATCTAATTGTCAGTCAGATAATACATATGAGGGTGGAGGTGAAGGCGCAAGGAGGCAGAATTCCTTTTTTGGGGGCGGGGGGGGACAGAAAGGGAAGCAGACGTCCTACAGGCCCAATTATAGATATCTTAGGTCTGGGTAAACACGGACCATTAAAGCTGAGCCAAAAACACACGCTCCTTAAAAGCGGGGACAAGCCACCACTCAGCAGGAGATGCATGCATGTGTGTGTGTGCAAGCTGTAGCTCAAGCACCTCGCATTTCCTGTGTACGTGTGCACAAGTGTGTGTACTCAATTACCCTGCAGAGAAATAAACGGGTTGGAAGGAGGGAGTGAGGGGAGGGGAGAGCCTGCCGGAGGGAGACAATAAATTGATCCCTGTCCTGCAGTTTTGGAGTTATCTGGAAAAAAATTTAAACTGGTGCCCGTGTTTGTGTTAGAGGTCCACACGTGTGGTGAAGAGTGATTTAAGCCCAGCACAGCTGGGAATCTGCCATTTCTCCACACACATATCGGCACAATGGAGCAGAGCTGGTGCGAGCCTAATGGTTATAGATACAAACAATCAGAATTACAAAACAAGCGAGCTGCAGCGCGTGTAGAATACACACCTGTAATCCTGTTTTACCGAGCTGCAAAAACATCTTCGGACTGCGTGAATTCTCAAAGCTGCAATTTGTGATTCAGTTTTGATAAAAATCAATTTTTCCACCAGATTTGTGAGACTGTACCATAAAAAAAGATGAGAGGCTTAGTATGTTTACACCCAATCTGACCCCAGCGATATTGAAAACTCAGAATATGTGTCGACAGCTCATAAATGCTGAAAATTAATCCTTCATTTAAAAAAAGAGCATTCCCTTCTTACTGCTCTCCATCTCTGCCTTTCTATGTTTATCTGCATGTGAAGAGCTGACATGATTAATAGGTTAACAGATCAGTCAATCCTGAATTTTTTGCACAAAATGCAGAAAATTCACTGATTCCACGTTTTTGGAACTTAAATTTAGCAATAGCAAACTAACTATGTGGACAACTTGTCAAGCAAAGCAAACAATTCTCTGGGAGATAACATGCTTTCTTCACTATTTTCAGACATTTTACAGACCACACAATTAATAAATAGATGAAAGATGAAATGGGAATGGGAAAAAAATACAGGTGCAGGCCTTTGTGTGAATGTCTGCACAGATTTTATTCAGAGGTTTAGAGATCTGTACATGTTCATTTGAATGTGAGTGCCTGTGTGTTTCTTCCTCAGTATAAAATAGAAGATAGCAATGCTTTTAAGATAGCAATGCTTTGAAGGAGGTGGGGTGTCATCTGGTCAAACTATTTAAAGAAATCAATCACACACACAATCCAGGCAGGCAGACTGAGATAAAAATAAAGAGTCGGGTATAAAAATAGAGGCACACAAAAAGGATGAGGCAGACAGACAGAGACAAAGTGATGTTTAAGATATTTATAACAGTCAGACTCACATGAAAATTCACCTGACTCAAACTACTCACACACACTTCTTCCAAATACACATACACTCTCACATGCAGCCACTTACACACAGGTGCGCACACATACAGCTCTCACGTCTCACACTGGGGTCATATGGCGCATTTGTGTAACACAGATATGACCTTCGGGATAGAAGAGGATAGAGCACACACCTTCAGTGTAAGAGGCAAACGGCTCAGGCTCCAGAGAAAGGGTAGTGATGTCGGAGCACAGGACCTGGATGGGACTCAACATCCTGGGGGAGGACTCCAGGGTGGAGAGGGGTGGACAGGATGGGCGGAGCTCTTCAGGCTATAGCCAGGAGCAGCCCTGCAAGAGGAGCAAGGATGGACGAAGGGAAAAGGAGGGAGGAGGGCAAGAAGGAGGCAGAGGGTAAGGAAGGAAGGAAGGAAGGAAGGAAGGAAGGAAGGAAGTAGGAGCAGGGCAGCAAGGGGTCGGGAGTGGGGTTAAGGGTAGGGACTGAGTTACTACATCACCACACTCGGTCATGAGTACTCACCAAAGAAAATCTACTGGTGGTGTATTCATAATCACATAATAACACACTGGGTTTGGTGGGAAAAGTTAGCAACACATGAAGGACGAATAGAGAAAGCTAAAGGGACAAAGTCTTAGTAGGTATTGTTTATTCTCTTTCATTGAAGTTTTCAGGTAATCATAACATGCATGGCCCAGGGGGAGGAACAAAGCAAGAAGTTTGGGTTACCCTGTCACATTTTCCCCTGTGACCAATTATTTTCATCACTCATTAACCTGCTAATTTGTCTTAAATGACAAATAATATGGAACATAATCAAATCTCCCCATTACAAGTTACTAAACAATGCAAATATCCAAAGATATTCAGTGTAAAACAAAAAATAAGTTTTGATGTTTACAGATACATATGAAATTGATGTATGGCCACTATATATAGTGATTTTGCATTTTCAGTTTGTGTTCCAGTGAAAAATAATAATTAATAATTGACACTCAAAATGTGTTTGACAAAATTTGTTATTCTTCCTCCATCCACTGAACCCAGTGCTACCCAGCTGGAGTTGAGATTGTAGCAAATAAGACATTTCTGAAGGCAAAAGAAGTGAGTGGAGGGGAGTAAGAGATGCATGTAATTAGGGAGGGGAGGGACGGTAAGGAAGAGGGAGTTTAAGCATTCCTCCCCTGCAGGAGTTAAAGGGTAGGGGAATCCCCACTGGAAGATCTACAGACACACATTTACACACACAGACACAACACTTGCAGACACATCATCCATACTTATAATGAAACCTGAGCTAACAAAAAGATTCACACACATGAATATAAATGTAAACACGGGAAAAGAAAAAAAGAAAGATGGAAACACACAGGAGACTGCAAAAATAAACCCATGAATAAAATCACACGTACCATCTCTCTCTGTCTGTCTCTACTATCCTCGGTTTTCCTCACACACACATATATAAAAGCACATTGAGCGGTCTTTAGAGCACTGTTGGATAATTGTTTGGCAGTTGTGCCACTTCAGCACCGGACAATGCTGCGTGTTGCATTAGAGAACCGATGGTGAAAGAAGGGGGTGGGTAGAAATGGGAAGGAGGACGGGGGATGGGGTGAACATGGAGGAAAGGTGGAGGGGGTTGGAGTGGATTCAGAAGAAGATGATTTTTTTTTTTTTTGGGAGATAGAAAATAACATTTAGCGCCCATCTGGGGAACTCCTGAACTTCCTCTGCCTTCAAGCTGTCAATGAGCTGCACAGCTCATCAAGCCAACAGTGTTCAGCAGTGTCCAACTTGGTGTGAGCTCATCAACAATTCAGCCCTGAATAAAGCCTGTGTCTGCTGAGATGTGTGGAATAATTAATACTGCCATTATTGGTGGGTGGAGATGATCTGCCAATCACTCTGGCCAAGCATGAAAAACAGCATGTTTATCATCTCTGGCTGTTGCTATAGCAATAATGGATATGTGTAGTGATGGGTGTTAAGGCTGATTTTTTTGCCATTAACTCATTAAAAACCTTTTTCCTGAAATGGACACAATTTGCTAATGGAAGCACTGTATATGTAAGAAGAAACAGAGAAGCAACTCGCACATACAAACAAAAGCATGCACAGAGGTAATCTTCAATACAGTGTGTCGAATACACACAAGAGTATTTACACAATCAACAGGCAGCACTACAGGTCTCCCCTGACTACAGCATGTGCTTCTGTGTGAGGGAAATTATGCTACAGCACACACATAGGAAGCATAATTCCCTTTCTACAGTGATATGAGGATCACAAATGAGCTTGCAACATGTTCATGACCCCCAAATGATAATCCGCTGTTCTGGTCTAAGGCACGCAGTGAACAATGAGTTGAGTGTAAGTACCAGACAGGCGAGGCAGGAGGGCAGACAGGTAAAGCCAGTGTGCAGGTAAGATTAGAGGTGTTAATGAGATAAGCAGAACGTGGTTATCCACGGTCATAATCCACGTGCTTTCTGAAAGAAACCAAAGAAATTCAGTGGTTTGTACAGTTTGTAGGCTTCTAGGTTTGTCAATATGCCCCCTGCCTTAGATCATGTATTCAGTCTGACACCTGCACCTGTTATATAGAAGAGGGGGAGCAACAGGGAGAACAGGTGCGTGGCGCTGTTATCATATGAGAGCTGACATGCAGTGCAAGCACAAAAGAGTACGGTGGAATTTTCTGGCTTGTTTTTCTGGAAATTTCTCTGACACACAGACACAACTGGAGACTAAAGTAAACACATTCAGACACAGGCCAGATCAATTCTTCCCTGCAGTGTGACAAAATAGCTGCATTACATGAGGTAGCACAAACAAAATAACAAATGAAAAGTGCAGGATGAGAAAAAAAATAGTGTGAGAGGAAGGAAAGAGGAGAGGAAAATTTGCCTAAGATGATTTAATTTTGCAAGAGTAGAATGTTTTGGTGAATAGAGCTGACTGTTTGCAGCTCCTGTCTGAACACTTATCGAGACAGAGCTTATAGAAGATTACGAAGCCGACCTGAGCTTGTTTTGTCACACACACTGTCACACATTCTCCAGAAGTTCAATACATAGATACACACTTGCCTAGGGGAACATTTAAATACACAGAACAGACACATACAGCTTCCTCTGTCATCTTCTTACCTTCAGTCACATAGTTGTGGTCGGGGAGGAAGCCGCGGTGGTTGAGCGTTGGGGTGGAGTCAGTGTCTTCGCCCATCAGCGGGGCCTGGGGGAGTGCCCGTTTTGGTGGGGCAGCGTGATGGTGGCAGATTGGTGGTGGAGGGGATGGTGGTGGGGATGCTGGCCAGCACAGTGCCCATACTGCTGCCCGCCTCCTCAGCACAGGGGCGCACAGCTTGTCATCCTATCCTTAAGTAAGGATGAGGGGCAAGTACGGAGGGAGTGGGGCAGCCCCGAAAGAGGGATGATACGTCTAGGAGTCCACAGAACTGCTTCTGAGAGCCAGATGCACACCTGCAGAAAGAGGATTATTTGGAAACTGTTCAACAACTACCACTGGTGAGCTTGATTTGTGCCTTGCAAGAGCACACATTAGTCATGAGGCAAGAAAAATCAAGCGCACTCCACATCCACCCTGCAGTTGCTGAGTCCAGGTGTGGCCAGATCAAACACATGCAGCAATACACAGGAATGGGAAAAGTCCCTGGTTGGTAATGGATGCTCTAACAGAAGAAGAGGAGATGAGGAGGAGGAGAATGGGGGGAGGGGAAAGAGGGATGAGCAGAGCCCCTGGTCGGAGTATCTGCAGTGTTGCTGCTGCTTCTGCAGTAAACTCACACGCATGGGCACACATATACAGTGGGATAAATCCACAGGCACACACACTCACCTTGGCAGCTTAAGGGTCAGGTACTCCTCAGTGGATCCTCTATGAATAATGTCTCTCTTCTCCTCACCGGGTAACTCGCCCTCTGTCCCACTGGTTTCTCGACTGTTCGAGTGTGAGGAGGAAAATCCTTCTGGTCCTGCGTTCTGCTGCAGTCTGTGCTCTGGCGTATGTATGAAAAGCAGAGTGAGAGGTAGAGAGGGGGAGGGAGAGTGAGAGAGGAGCTGTTCTGCTGTGCTGGTCCTGTGTATGATGCATCAGTGAGGGCCCCGCCCACTGTTTGGCGCAGCCAATCATCACAGACCTTGGATCTTCCTGACCACTGAATGCAGGTGATTAAATATGATAAAGAAACAGGGGATAGAGGAGTGGGTGGCACAACGGAAGTGGTAGAGTGTCTTATAAGGTTGCGAATAATGGGAGAGAGCACAAAGAGCAGGAGAGTGTTTCACTTGACTAAGTGCTCCGTATGAACCACAGAAGACTGACGTTTACAGGGTTTACCCGAAGACAAAACTGAAGTAGCACAGACACTGACACAGGTATTAATACACATTGAAAGCAGTATCAAAACACAATTTTTGTCAAGTTACCATTCCACAAAGTTTTCCTGAGAATTAGATCAACACCATACTGTAAACAGTGTTGGAAAGCACTACCCTAGCTCTGTCCAAAGACAACAAAATTTGCCTAAAAAGACTTCTAAAGCGCAATAATTAACATGCTATATGTTACTTTTTTTATCTGTACAAAAAGCATATGTTTACGGTGGATTCATATTTGGTTTTTGTACAGATTAAACTATTAAGACATAATCTATTAATCACTGTGCTTATAGGTTTTTTTTTTTGGTAAATTCTGACACCTTTGTGGGAGCTAGGCACTGTTTCCATTTTTAAGCTTAGCCCTTTTGGCTCATGCTTCAAAAATTACGAATATGAAAGTAGTATTGATCTTCTGGTCTAGGTCTCCACAAGAATGTTTAACTAAGAACTAACAAAATTATTCAGGCAAATTTGGACTAATGTAATACAT
>VVAS01003942.1:3125-14366 GCA_015103295.1 Ptychochromis oligacanthus
CTGCTTCCTTTCTGCTTGTTGACCAGTTACACCTGCATTTCAGAGCTCAAATGTGAGCTCAGTAATGCAGGTGTAACTGGTCAACAAGCAGACAGGAAGCAGTAGAAATTAATGCCCTTTAAATTTACATCCTCTCGGAATTCCATCTTCTTCAGCCTTTACATTCCTGATCCCTAAGGCTTTAAATTAACTTCCTCAGACTGTATCTTATGTAAACCCTAGGACCTTACTAAGCTTCCGCTAACTGATTAAATCTCCTGAGAGGTGTTCTGCCTGCTCCTGCTCACTGTTTGTAAACAGCTTTCTGCCTCACTGTACTTTCAGCGTTGTTGGGACACAGTCTGATTCACGTCTGGGTGTATCTGTGTGTGTGAGTGTTTTCTAGTCAAGATATAATACGCATGACTGCTTACTGGTCTCTCTCAATCAAGAGCATCTAAAAGTCTAAATGTTTTGGTCATTAAAGTCAAAGATTTCCGTTTCCCTCCCTCAGGAAAAGTGAAAAGAAAAACAATCCGCGGTGCTTTGATGACTATTTCCAACCACAAATATTTGACATGTGTGGCCAGAGAGAAACGGAGAGGAGAAGGAGAGAGAAAAAGAGTGACCATTCATTATCTTCTGTTGCCAGCTATAATAACCAGTTTCTGTGAGCGGTTCCTTTCTCCTTCTAGGTCCCTCAGCTGCACTCTCAAGTCCACTTTGTAAAAAGCAATAAAAAGAAAAGTTATCATGTCTGAGGCCCCTGCTACTGATCAAATCTCTCTCAGGACATTCCACAAATTTTCACTGCAGTATTATTGTCTCTCAGACAATAATAATCCGGGCCTCTGGTGCACCCCTTTAACAAGCCATCTTCTTTTATTTTGTAAATCTGTTTTCTTCTACTTCATTTCCTTTCATTATTTTCAAATTTATATGGACTCTATCATTGGATGTTTTTCAGAAACTTCTTTTGTATGTACTTCCATTTCTCACCATTAGCCTACTTAGCTGGGTGAAAGGCAATTTGTGCATGCACATCACACTGAGCATGCTTTTTGACAAAACTATGAAACACACGAGTCACTCTCTCTTTTGTACAACAACAACATACGTTGTTCCTGCCCGAAGATATGATGCAAAAAAAGATTTCAAGACAAGTAAAAGTCAAAATATCAGTGCAAAGTTTAAGACATGGCATCAGTGAGCAAAGACGGATGTAGCCTCGGGGTCTGTAAAGTGATTAAAGTAAAGTCCAGTGCAGAAGTGGTTTAAATCTGCATTCTTTCTTATGGCCAGCAGGGGGCAACTCCTGGCTGTAAAAGGAAATCGGTTTTATAGAAGAAGTCTATGGGAAAATGGTCCTCAACTCACTTGATCTGTGACCTCACTAAAAACTTTTCTGATGAGTTTACAGTCTCATCCACTAGTTTCAGATCATATGTAATACAAAGTGAAGTTCATTTTGTAAATGAAGGTCTCCTTTGTTTAAGGTAAAAAGGGAGGATACAGCGGAGATGCATAAGTGCGGAACTCTTCAGCAACAACCCTAACATAATGAAGAGTTTGCATGAACAGAAAGTAACGTAGGCAAAACCAGCAAGAGATCCTAGAAACCTCGTTCACAGACAGCAAATAGTTTAGCCTACCATAATCAGTTAACATGTTAGCTGAACAGACAAGGTAAAATGGTAATTAGCCATAATTACCAGTCTTTTAATAGTTTTTTTTTTACAGTTCTAGTATCCCTCCAAAGTCTGGAAATAGGGTTAATAGTAACTGTAGGCTCATGTGATGCATTAGCTAATTTCTCTTAGGGCTTTAAAAAAAAAAAAAAAAAACTTCTCAGAAAATTCCCCTGTGATGAGCTCGTAATACACTGTGCACAAGACTCACAAATCCCCTCCAATCTCCAACCACTGCTTCACATGTCATTCTAAATTCATATT
This sequence comes from Ptychochromis oligacanthus, assembly GCA_015103295.1. Classification (NCBI taxonomy): domain Eukaryota; kingdom Metazoa; phylum Chordata; class Actinopteri; order Cichliformes; family Cichlidae; genus Ptychochromis; species Ptychochromis oligacanthus. Next base: position 5,057 of record VVAS01003942.1, read on the forward strand.
CATTCAACAGTACACAGAACTGACCTTTAAAGGAGCAGCACCTTCTTCATCTGAATCTCGGAACTGGATGCAGACTGCAATGTTTCTAGCCTGAATTGGAGGAAACATGACATCAGTCAGTGCACACAGCCACGCAAATAATCAGTGAGTGACTGTGCCACAAAGCCCAATCACTCACATGTGCTTCCGTCTCTGTATGCAGCATCAGCACAGAGACAACTGATCAACAATTAATGAACAATATTTAAAATGTACGGCCCCCATCACCAGTCACATCTTTTCATCCAGCTCCTGACTCACACACACACCTTAGTGAAGGTCTTCTGGTTGTCATACTTGAGCTGCAGGGGGTAGACGTACAGTTGGTTCTTGTAAGTGGTGAAGGGGTAGTTGTACTTTGCTTCCTCGGGGAGGAACTCTTCGATTTCCACCGACACCCGTTCACAGCCGTCCTCAAATGGCTTGACGGGAATGTAAGAGGACGTCACTGTGTCTGGGGAACAGAGCACATGTTGAGTCAGAACCAAACCTCCACTGCTGTCTTCCTGCCTCTTGTCTCAGCCCAAAGAATCAACTTCAGTTCACTTCTGAGTTACAAAACAAACATTTAAACTATTTCACTGTGAAAATTCACACATCGATATCCATTATAAATACAAAAGCACAAGGCTTTGCCTTACAATATCCAGAGTACCCAAAATGCTTCCTTATATTCTTCCCCTTTATCCTCCTCTGTGTCATGAACCCAGAAACTGCTTTACACAGCACTGCTTGCCACATGTGCTGCGTTGGAACCACAGGTTTGATTATTGCACCTGTTAACACAGGTGACCCAGAAATTTAAGCTGCTTCTTTCTCGTGTTTTCACATGCAACTGTAGAGAAAACCAGATCAAATAAACAGCAGCTAAATGTGAAAGCTGTCAACTCTTAAAGATCTCCAACCACTGCTTCACCATATAAGAAAATAAGAGTAGACTTCCATGAGTCAGTACTGCACATTATCATGAATGAATGTTCAATAGTGGCAAAACAAAAAGTGCACGGTACACAATAATCTAGTAAGTGAATTATGTTGATGTTTTTACAAAACATCTCAGGTTTAGCTATTTAAAAAAAAGTTTTCCATTCCATTTGAATGCATGCCTTGGTTCTTCAAAGGACATGATAACAGGGTCCTTTAGAAAACAAGTTTAAATGTGTTGTCCCGGAGCCAAAAAACTGGTATGCCCATATTGGAATATATTGAGATATATTTAAATACTTTCCAAACTTTAATCATGTATTTGACAATTTGATTACGAGTCTCCTTCTGCAGTATAAATACATGGGTAGAGGTAGTTTTAGCCACAAGATTCCTCACTATGAGGAATATTATTTGTTGGAAATAAAATCAAATGGACCTCAGGCTCTGTTGCCCAACAATAACAATATTTGGGGCATTTAACATCCCACAATTAAAAGGGACATGTTATAGAGACAAACAAACCCTGGCTTTTCTGTTTTGTTTTTTTTTCCCCCTATGAATCTCACAAATAGTTGTTTGATTTTCCAAAAAAAAAAATTCTGCCAGCAGTGGTGGAGCGATGTTTTTGAAGGAGAAAAGTAACACATTCATCTCCGTTTCACTCAACCAGGTAAACACATTCACCTATACTAGTCAAAAAAAGAAAGAGAATATATGATGAATGAATGTAGACCAAAACTTGTCTGTTGTAGTTAAATCTCAAAGCATCCGAACAAACACAGCTGTTAAAGTCATTTAATGGAACTGCTGGAGTTTGTGCAATGAAACATAAGCTGCTTCACATGTGATCTGTACAGTAGTTACCATGTTTTAACTTCAAAGTGTGACCACTGTTACAGACAGTGTGTGTAGAAATATGGCAGCATACTTGAGAAATCAGGTGGGACACACTCGATGGTGACATTCAGCTGTCCAGGGATGATCTGAAGTTTGCTTTTCTCGGGTCTGACAAGGAAAAAGAGGTTTCAATGTGCTATTAGCGGTTAAGTGTTCTTTACACGTGATCACCTCCATGATGACAATCCTAAGTGAACAACACTTCTTCTTATGCAGTGACATGTGAAATATAGATCTGAAGCCATAAATGCACGTCTGGATGATTGTTTTCTGCCACAGTAACCAAGCACTAGCTTAAATAGCAAAGAAGTGGTGATGACTCACTTCCTGATGTCTGCCAGCAGCTTGATGAGGTCATCAGTGGAGATTTTGCTGCTGTCTTGGCGATAGAGAGGAGAAAACTTCCCATCCATGTCCAGGCTGCCCTGAGCGTCTTTGAACACCTGCCTGGAACCACATCACACATGGATACAGTGCTCGTCTCACACATACAGCCAAATATGAGCATTTTTATTCACGGTTAAATGCAACAGGTCTATGTAAGCATTACACTACCAGTCTAAACTGGAGGATTTTAAGGTAAGTGGACTGCTTTAACAATTCAGCAGAATAATGAAGTGAGACAAAACATTTTAGGGTTATACAATTCTTTACTTCCAGTTTTTCTGCCAGTTTTCTCTTCATGCATGTCCTATTAACCAGTTACTGCCCTCTGCATATAAAAACTTCCCTACTTCCCTGTGTTCACTGTCAGACTGTCTTTGAACTCCCTCAAGTCAAGCTTTCCAGCCACTGCTTTGTGTTTTCCATATTTTTTGTTACTTTGTTTTTGTTTTTTTGTTTGCAAGGGACCTTTTTCCCTTTGTAACCTAAAATTGGAGTTTTGTACATTTACCTGCTTTCCTGGCAACTGTCACAGAAACTACAGAGTGGGTTCTAACATATCCTGGGTTTGAATGAAGCTTGGCTATTCTAAAAATGGAGTGAGAACCTTTTAGAAAAAGGTGTGACTGTGGCAAGCATTTTTATAGCTCACAGCATTAGCAGTGACATGTTAAAGCCTCCACTAGGCCTGTGGGCTTGAGGAGTGAACTGCCAGGTTTCTCAGGTGTGTAAAACTGCCAGAAATTCTAATTCCACGTCGATACCTGACAGCTCCTGGAAGTTTTCTGTGCAGCCTTTCTTTAATTGTACTTCAGCAGCAATTTACTGTGACTAAAATCCCACTTTTCATGAGGCACGTTGAATTCAGTAACTGGAATATCTTGATCTGGAAAGGATCAAACTTGTCCTTACAGCGAACAGGTGAATGTTATTTTAGACAAACTTTATCTCAAAGGTTGGAAAATTCCTAAAACTTTTGGGATAATTAAAAAAAAAAAAGAAAAAAAAAAGTATATCCTATCTTATTTTCCCACCCCTATGAGGAACAGATTAGGGTTTAAAATTTACTGTATGATCTTATTATGCTGATATCTTTGGATGTGTTCACATGAGCTCATTCCAAAGATGAGTCCAAAACAGATTCTTCACATGGTAATATTTTGACTCATGAATTATTCCTGTCTTCTTACTTGGCAGCCCAAGCAAATGGCATCCTGTACTGGCCCAAGCGTTGGCATGTCTGCTTGGCACCTTTGAGCACCTTCTGAGCAGTCTGAGGAGACACAGGAGAAGACGATCAGCAAACACAAAGTCAACACCAGAGCGGCTCATTGCTGCTTTTATCGTGTCCTCAAATGAGGTCAGAAATCAATGCCATCATTACCTTGGTGATGTCGGAGGTCTTGATGTATGGCTCAGCACAGTGGGTGATGCCGTTCTGCAACACTTTCTCCACACGGGCCACCAGGAAGATATCTGCATGGGGGTTGGTCACTGAAAAGATACCCTGCAAGAGAAAGGGAGACTGACTGAAGAGGCCAATAAGTGTGGGAAAGTGGTAATCTAGTATTCCACAAGACCTGTGATTTGGCAGCTTTCAAGTGTCTTTCATTACAACCCTCTTCCTAGAAATGTTTCAGTGGTAGCATGGAGAGGAGAGGAGAGATGCTGAGTTCTCTGAAGAGAAGCAGAGTGACTGAAGAATAGGCACAGGAAGCACATGCAAACTCCACACAGAAGGGCCCCAGCCAGCCAGTGGATTGGAGAGAAGATATCCCTAATATGGTCAAAAAGACTGATCCAATTCAGCTCCATTAGTTCCCCAGCTGGTCTGCACAGCCAGCAACCCACCCGGTTTTACACACGCTCTGATCCGGCTCAACATCCCATCCGCAACCCGTTCAGCCCTGCATTAATTATTCACCTTTTATCCAATGGGGATTGTAGCGCTGGCTCATGTTATAGCAGCCTTCATAGCAAAATGTGTGTAAACAATACCTGTTGCTAGGCAACCAGGCCTGCCGTGATTGCTGTTTTACATAAATTTCTATGGGGTCAAAATGACATCCTGGATGATTCTAGTGTTAATGTGCCAGACTAAAGACAAGATCTACACCTCCTGTTGGCATGTCAGCTGTAATAAAATACATGAGGGTAGGCATTAAAAAAACAAAACAAAAAACGGAGAAAATCAAACAGGTGGAGGACTGATTAAAAAAAAAAAAAAAAGACGGAAATCCGCCAAAAGACGGACCACTCTCATGCCTGAGAAAGTCAGTTAAAGTGCACTTGTGTCCCTGATGCAGCCATCGGTACATAAGAGTGTGTGTGACAGGTAAAAAGCATTTAAAGGCGTAGAATAAAGTGGTGTATGAATGTGGGAATGCGGCTTGTAGTGTAAAAGCACTTCAAGTACTCATTAGGAGTGGAAAAATTCTTCACAACTGCCACTCTAGTCCACAAATATGAGCATAATAGGTCCAATTTAAATGTTTTCTCTCTTAAATTCATCCCCTGCCTCTGTAGGAGACCAGTGCAGGGGAAGTGGCTGATGCTAGCTCAAGCTATACAGGAAAACCACATGGGGCTCACATATCTATTCATGGTCTGGTGAGATGGGTCTGTATTTAAGCTTCGAATGTCAGTTCAAACAAGCAATCTCACAGGGACAATAATTACTTTCAGTCTAAGGCCATGCTGCTCACACTGATATGAGTAATAAAAACTTCCACATAGATTTCTGGGAACAGAAAAAGTCTATATAGAAGCAGCAAAATGGTGTTTTGGAAATCAAGTTTCAGCATAAGTGACAAACAGTGAGTAACAGTACCAAGGAAGCAGCTAATTCAGATTTAAATCCAAACAGTTGTAAACATCACAAACTGCACATTAATAAAGAAACATATTTAAAGAGGCTAGGATGCTGCCAGTCAGACACACACACACACACACACACACACACACACACACACACACACACACACACACACACACACACACAACAGGGTTACACTCCAAGCCATAACCCTGTCCATCCTCTCTCTCATCTGCCCTCATTCACAGCATTAACACAACCACACACAGCTGCTTTTACTTTCATTCTTTGACATTACAATTTGTCGCTTGCCATTCATCGCCGTACATTTCCTACAGTGTGGTTAAAAAAAAAAGATTGTAAATGCAACATTTTTGGCATTATACTTCCCTGCATAGTTCATAAACAGTGTCACAACCTTTTTGTGCAAGCGTAAACCATCTCGCTGCTGAAAATACTGAAACTTCTAATACTACTCAGATGAATTCAGATTTGTGAATTACATAACAAAGTGGCTCTGAGGCTTTGGTGTCCTCCTAAGAGCTACTGCTGATGCAGTGGAGAGATATGAGTGGTGGAGGCTGTGTCCTTGGACCACACCCAATGCACCTAAATTAAACTGTGGTCTGCAGAGCTATAATAGCACACTAATCACAGAGGTAGGGCCCGCTCTGTTTGCATGCATATACTTGTGCGTACATGTCTGTTCTTCTGGTGTTCCACAGATGTTTCTGACTGAGAAAGCCCATAAATTAAACACATAGAAATGTGTTTTATGTCTGCAGCTTTAAGAGGACCTGCTGCTGGTTGCAGAAATCCTGTCTCCGCTCTGAGTGTTTGTCAGTCTCCCTGATTCACCTCCTCACCTTTAAGTTGTTTCTGCTTTCAGCTGCAGTGTTCGTAAACTTGCGTCTCCTGTCATGGAAATGGAAAGTGAGTTTGTTTTATAACCTAACTGCTGCTAGTGTATACCAGGCACCAGTCCTGTTGAGTGACTTCATCACTGTAACGAGCCAAGCAGGCGGAGGTAAGAACAGACCGTGTGTGCTGAGCTCAGAGCACCTGCAAATGTTTGCAGAAGGCCTGAGCCAAAAGTAGCACTCACATTACTGCTTCCTAAATAAACTCTAGACTTAAAATACCACAAAACGAAGTGACAAGACATAAAAGCTTACGTCCTGAGCCCTGAGCTCACATAAGAGAACTGGCAAACCACAGAGATTCTGAAATCACATACAAATGTTATCTGAATGAGCTAAACAGAGGATCATGTGGATCCTTTCAAAGTTCTTTAAGTCTGGATGTGGACCAAACACTGTCTTGAAACACACTCTGAAATTCTGAACTACCACAACAGCATGACAATGGAGAAATTAATTAAAAAATAAATAAATAAATAAAATAAACTATGACCATGCATTTGGCTAAAGAGCTACCACACCGTGCACACAGTGTCAGCATAATCCTCTGACTTAAGGCGGCAACTGTACACCAGGGCCAGCTGCAGACATTATTACAAAGCTAAACTAAAGATACAGAACTAAATCAGTTCAGCAGTGTGTAGACATTTTAAAGACAAGGCAGGATAGAGGACAGCCTCCAACCACAAACCTGGCTTGGAAAAAATGGACAAAGTGATGAAAAAAAACAATGTAACACCAATGATTTCATTTGTAATCCTCTCGGTGGAGTTTCTCATAAATTGTAATTACTAAAACCAACATTATCTTGTGTTTGATTTACTCTCAATCATTACTCTTTAGTATATCCATGCTACAACTTGCTCCGTCTCAGAAGCCACTGAAAGGACACATCACACAGGCATATTCCCTATCTTTGAACTTTGAAGGGGTCATCTCCTTTTCACGTTTCAAGGTGTCAGTTTATTGTTTTCAGGTAGATACAGGGACAAAATGTGTTTTACCCTATTAAAGGGAACCGATGTACTGTTACATTTACTGTTACTAATGCAGAAAATCATATTAAACATGGACAATATTTCAAATAATGAAGCTGCATATGTACAAGTAAGGACAAAAAACTCAGGTTCAGACTATTTTTTTCCTCTTGGCTCTGTTTGATGTCAGTAAACGCAGAGATCCCCAATATGGTTATTAGGGAGGCCCCACCCACCTGCTGTTCAAACCCCCTATTTATGAGGGGCAGCCAATCAGAAGAAGGTTTAAAGGGAGGTTTGTTTCAGAGGAGGATGAACTGATGTGCTGCACGAAGTCCCAATATAAGGTAAAAAAGGAATATTTTGTTCCGCAATCTTTAATTGTTCCTCTTTTTTATGTGTTCATCTATAATTTTTAAGTCGCTTTTTAGGTAATAAAGTACCTTAAGCTGCATTATTGCCAGGTTTAATTTTAGGGATAAATGTTTTTAAAGCAATTTTTAGACAAATTTGTTAGAAATAAGAACTAACGCTCAGTTTATTCTACATGTGGCCTAACTGACCACAAGAGCAAAGATAAGGTCAACAAAAACAAGAACCAGGGCTCAGGTTCGGTTTCACATTAGCTCAACCTCTAACCCAAAAAGACGACAAACCTGCCCGCTTTCTTTGTAATAAGCCAGCTGCAGCACCAAAGTCTGTGAAACCTTTTTTTGCTTTGTCTGACATTATAAGTCTTCCCAACAACAATCAATAAACAAAATGTAACACAATAAACTTCTCCAGCACTACTCAGACTAGAGAAAACCTACTCTAAGTGTGACCATGCCCTGCTGACATAGCCCACACACTTTTACACAGAAAAATAAATTAAACAGAACATTTTGCTTTTCACACCTAGATCTGTATGGATGACACAGCATGACTCGGCTTTCACACCCATTTCTGACTGTGTGATTCAGCTAAAGTCATTTCTTCAGACACCTGTCTAAAAGCAATAACAGTTTGTACCTGAGTGGGGAAGCGCAGCAGAGCCTCCGACACCCTCTGGAGCAAAGGCAGGCCGTTTCCTTTCCCCGAGTCTCCGTTCACGAGGACGCCTCCTCCCCCCCTCTCCTTCACTCCTCCACCACCATCTGAGTCAGATGAAGGAGAGAGCTGGGCGTGATCGGTGAGCATCTCCCTCACGCACGGCGGGTTGAGGTCAACGTGGAAGTCGGCTGAGATTTTGCAGCTCTTGGAGACGTCGAATAGAGCGAGGCTGATGAAGAATGGTTCCACCTGGGAGTCAGCAGAGGGATGGTTCAAGGTTGATGTTCATAACATACCTTTACTACTCAAATTTCACACTGCTTTGGTTCAGTTCTTGACATAATCCCAGTAATTTAAATGATAAGAATCTTTATATAATGCTGCATGACTGTGTTAGCATGCTCGTTCAAAGAAGATTAAAGAAATTTGTGCTTCAGTTTTTTTGAGTGAAATTCTAGTATTTTATGAGTTTAAGCATCAATTAATGTGTCTGTACATTGCACCCAGACACTTTGCACCATAAATGCCTGCTAACGTTAGCCAACAACTTAGTACTTCACCCTTTTGTCCAAATATAGTCACTTCTGGGTCCAACCGATATGACAGCAGCCAATACACAGAGACTTCAAAATGCGTCCAGAAATCAGTGGGTGAAGTCACGGTGGCCATGTCCATCTTTCATATACAGTCTATGAATAGAAGCCTATGGGAAAATGGCCCTCATCTTCTTCACTCTTTGAACTCACCAAACACTTTCCTGATGACTTTATGATCTTAATCACTAGTTTAAAGTCATACTGAATACAACATGATGTTCATTTCATAAGTTAGGGTCACCATTAGTGTCAAAAGGCATGGTAAAGCATTTTTCAGAACTATTAGGGTTTACTACATATAAATATCTGTATATAATATGAGAGAGAAATATGTATGAAACCAGACTTGCCCGCACTATGGAGCTGCTTAGTTCCCTTAATCAATACAATGGATTTCAACTGAGAGTTTTAATCCATAACAATGAAAATTCTGGATTTAGCCAAAATATCAAGGAATAAATATTTTTAAATATTTATACTCTTGTAGTATGTCAGCCTTAAAAACAATTAAAACTTTTTCTTCACGCAGTTCTGCCCACACATTTTGGAAAGTCTGTTCATACACGCCAGGGAGGATGGTTTCTGCATGACTGACAAACTCACTCCATTCAGTGAACTTTAAAGCAGTCTGAGACCATGGAAGGAAAGACAGGATGGAAGAAGAGAAGGGAAAGAGTGTGCACTGCTTCCAAACCACAAATGAGTCAGTTGATTTCTTCTGCC
>VVAS01003959.1:4376-15381 GCA_015103295.1 Ptychochromis oligacanthus
GAAAGTCTGACTTGCATTAACAATTTCATTCATGCTTATCTGGCTCACTCACCATTAGCCAGTAGGTAGCATCTTCTCATATTCATGCAGGTGTACAGTGCAGCCATACGAATTGCTACTCTCCTGATTCATTTATCTATTTACCTCTGTTGTCCCTTCCACCTCATTTGCTTTTTTTGGTATTATTAATTTTACTAAGATTTAATATTCCTGTATGTGTCATTTAATGGGTTATTTGTCCCAGCAGACTCTATGTTGCGGTTCGAATACTTTGAGAATTCCCCAAAGGGACAAAGAGAAGTGTTTGATGAATCTACCTGTGTAACTATTTGCTAAATTAATCAATTCATTGGCACTGTTGTTCCAAAATTAAATCATGAGGCACAGGAAACAGGCTTGAATCCATACCATCTGTCTATCCATTTTCTACCACTTATCCAGATCCGGGTCACAGGTGCAGTAGTCTAAGCAGAGATGCCCAGACCTTCCTCTCCCCACCCTCTTCTGGCGGGACACTAAGGCATTTCCATGCTAGCCGAGAGACATAATCTCTCCAGCATGTCCTGGGTCTCCCCAGGGGCTTCTTCCCAGTTGGACATGCCCAAAACACCTCACCTAGGAGGTGTCCAGGAGGCACCCTAATCAGATGCCCACACCACCTCAACTGGCTCCTTTTGATGTGGAGGAGTAGGGGCTCTACTCTGAGCTCCTCGCAAGTGACTGAGCTCCTCACCCTGTCTCTGAGGAGAAGGGACAGGATAAGGAGCTCTCCCTTCAGATGAAGCTCATTTCTGGCACTTGCATCCTCAATCTCATTCCCATTCACTACCCACAGCTCGTGGATATAGGTGAGGGTAGGAACTTAAAGCGTACAGCTTCACTTTCACACTCATCATCACAACATAATGGTATAGCGTCCACATCACTGCAGATGCTACACCAATCTGTCTGTCAGTCTCACACTCCTTCCTTCCCTCACTCGTGAACAAGACCCCGAGATACTTGAACTCCTCCAGCAACCTGGGACAGCAGCCTCCCAACTCAGAGTGGGCACTCCACTCCACGTTTTTTGACTGAGATCCACGGCCTCAGACTTGGAGATAGGGCTGTGCCATCTCATGTCATCCATGATTATACCGGTGTAAATTTTTATGTGATTAGAAAAATGTCATATCGCAACATCAATGATATAGCGCCCCCATGCATTTACATTCTCTAGTGTGCACAACAACAAGGAAAGTCCAGACATGTCAGAGAGCCAGAGCAGCGTCTCAGTCTTCGATGATGATTTAGTACCTAAAAGGTGAGGAGGGGATACTAACGGCTGGTCATGCACGACTCAAAAGTAAACAAATACTACATTATTCACATAGATTCACACTTTGAATTAAGTAGTTTGTCGTCGATGGTAGTAGTTCATGGGAAAGAAGGATGGAAAACGACCTTCATTTTGTTTGCCTACAAGCTGCAATCACAGAAAAAAACATTGTTCAGCATTTTTTTTCTATATCATCATAAATATCATTACTGCAAATTTTGTTGAAATATGATGATATAATTTTGAGACTGTACCGCCTACCCCTACTTGGAGGTGCTAATTCTAATTCCAGTTGCTTCAAACTCGGCTGGAACGCACCCCAGTGCGAGCTGTTGGTCATCATTCGATGAAGCCAACAGAACCACATCATTTGCAAAAGCAAAGATGAGATTGATACTCTCCATCCCTTGGCCTAGAAATTCTGTCCATAAAAATTCTGAACAGAATCGGCGGAGACAGACTTATTGCTGGCAGTGCGAACCAAGCTCTCACTACAGTTGTCCAGGGGCTGAATATCCCGCAACAACAGGCCAGATAGCCCATACTCCTGAAATATGCCTTCGTTATGTAACTGAAATTGTTGATAATTGTTGTATTTTTTGTGATTTAAACTGATGATGAAAACTGACTTGCATTGATAGCAACAGGTCAGCCAAGTTTAAGTGTGTATTGGTCTGGGTGGTGTGTTCGCTGGCTGCCTTGGGGGTGTTGTCCTTTGTAAGCTGCGCCATTCATCCCCGCTCGGCCGGCAGCAGGCCCGGCCTCGCTCTGTTGTCTGTCTGTGACTGTAAACACACAGCTAATTACTGCTCCCTACAGACTGCAGCTCGGCATCTGGTCAGCCTGACACGCACAGGCACACGCAACCAGACACGCGTGTGTGCGCATGGCTAATTGCTCCATATACATGCAAATGACAGATTTGTGCATGTGCCGCCACAAACACGAACAGCGTATCATACAGCGAAGCCCAGACACACAAGTGGGTGTTATGCTTTTTCAGCCAACCTCTCATGTATGTTCTCTATTAACAGGCGGCGGCTGCTGCTGCTCACATTCCTGCTTTTCTGGCATCCATCCTCAGCCTTATCATAATGAGGACCCTGCCCTGGGCCCTGGGGCCCTGATGGCTTGTTTCTGTCTGCCTTTGATGCCAATCTGAGGGCTAGAGGAGCCTTTTTTGTTTCCCTGTTTGACCGGACATGTTGAATAAGGAGTGCATTCCTTACAGAGTTGTTGAGAGAGGTGTGGGTTAAACACATTCACAGCTGGGTACTTCCCAGTTTACATTCCCTGATTGGTTATTCCTGAGCAGGACATCAGAACAGTGGTCAACCACCTGGCTCTCTGGGGTAACTGGTTGATGACTGAACTGCAAGAAGAAAAGGTTCTTTATTTCCTCATCTGAGATTACAATCTCTTTGCTCTGTAGGTCGGCCGAGCTGCTCGGTGTGAATTGTTTTGTGTCATGTTTGCTCAGCTTAATAATTGATTGAAGCTGGGAAGAGGCAGAGAATGACTCAGCATTTACGCAAGTTACGGCTAAACAATAGCGCTGTCTGCTGTGGCTCTGAATGCTTAATGTAAGAGAGCTCTGTCTGGGTGTTATCACACTCCCCGCTGCCTCTTTGGCGGAAATGAGCGCCGACTTCACTCTTGCTAAATAATCAACACCCTGTGATTTATTTGTTTTCCTACAGCCAGTGATCATATTAGACATTATCTGTTGTTGAAATCTTCTAAATCTGTATGTATACTTTCTTTTAGAAATATCAGTAAACAGCATGTGACACCTTTTTGTCGAAGAAGGTACAGACGTTTGTGTTAATTTGTTCTGTTTCTGGTTTTGGTTTTAGGGTTTGTAATTCTCTGCTTGTTGGGGTCAGAATTTCTCACATGTCTGTGATGGGCCTGTACACCAAGCTTTCTTCCTTGTATCTGTTTCTAAGACACTCACGCATCCATTTCACAGATCCTGGATAACAGCACGCAAACAGAAATCAAGAACAAACACAGACGCAGTGCCGTCTTAGTCCCAAATTATTTGAAGTGGATATGACAGGGTTTTAATCACCGAAAATGATCGGACAGTCAATAATGATGTCATTACATCTCAGTGATCTGACAGATAAGTCCATCCATCTCATTTTCTTAACTGCCCTGCTGTGATGTGACAGGGCTAATCGCTGCACCGCCGTGCCGCCAGGTAAATAAATCGGCAAACCGTAACTGCATGAATCCTACAAGTAAATGGAAAGAATATTAAGCTTGTTTGATTAGGAAAATGTTGACAGCAGTGCGATATGTGATCAGCAGAGCCTCCTTTTTTGAGCAAGGTGTCCAACCTTGAGGTATCATCTTATTTCAGTAAAACCTGTTTTGTTTTTCCAAAGTCTCCATGAGATTAGTCATAAGGGAAGTAGTCCAAAAGTTTAAAAAAAAAAACAAAAAAACAATCCACCATCTTCAAGATCTACATCTCCATGGTGTTGATGTTTTTCAAGGCTGTAAGCTAAATAATTATATTGTTTTTGTAGGCTTGTTATATGGGCACAAAATGCAAAAGGCCTGAATGACTTGAGTAAATATCACATATAGAGTACTGTGTACTGTATATGGAAAGAGGACTAAGTGAGAATGTGTTGTTTGGAGTGTTTTGATAACTTCATGTTTCACTTCACTCCAGATTCTGTCAAATCCTATAGATCAACATCAAGAGACAGCCTCTATCATCCCTTCACAAGTCGTCTAGTTTTAGTCTGTAAACCAATCTAAACATCTTTCCTATAACTCTGTTAGCCTCTCATGATGCTACTGTCAGCTCTTGCACATGTGACTGCCATCACATGGCAGAGCGGCAACAGTGAATGACATTTTAATGCTGCCTGGGTGGATTCCAGCTCTCTGTAATATAGCAAATGACCCATTACTTAAAGTATGGTTTGTTTTAGAGGCAGGAATGTTATACAAGGTCTGAAAGAGCTTTCATCAGTGAGTCACAGTTCATGCTCTGATCCCTCTTTGGGATAATAGGAAGCGCATGCTGCAGGCTAGCATGTGTTGTTGTCGTGTGTCTATTAAGTTAGCTCTCCACGTGGACTAAAAAATGACCCAGGACACAGTGAGGGCTCACACGTCTCTGGATACATCCACACACACAGTGAAAAGAGTCCAGTGTTAAGGGGTAAAGTTGTGTTATGGGTTAGTTAACAGCTGTCAGCATCTGCTGTCCTCCTTTCACCCAAATGCAGGTCATGAAACTGAGCTTATGGTGTTGCAACAGAGTTCTTACAGCTGTTAAATCCCTGTGTGGACTATATGCTGTGAGTTAATGCTTAAAGGCTGTCATATGTAACATTTACACTAATTATAATATCTAGACCAATGTTAGGGTTAGGGTTTTTGTTGACTTGTTATTTACTTTATACTTTATTCATATATATATCCTAAATGTTTCCACCAATGTTCAGAGAAATCCACAACTGTATTTATTGTAATGGTTACTAGTGCATTTTATTTTGGTTGCCTATCATATCCCATATACTCATGCCAGCCACCAAGCTAATGGAAAGACTGTACTAAAAGATGGACGTAGTTTCTGGGTCTGCCCGGCAGGGGCCGACTTCTCTGGCTGCCAAAAGAAGTCCGGTCGTATGGAAGCCTGTAGGAAAAGACATCAGCTATAACTCTCCGTGACCTCGGTAAACACTTCCCTGAGTTTATGGTGTCAGTCACTAGTTTCCAGTCTTATTGCATACAGCGTGATGTTCATTTTGGAAATTAAATGGTGTCTATTGGCATCAAAAAGGACAGTAAAGCAGGGTGTCCTTGCACTGAGTGTGCATTTTCCCTCAGTTTCTCAGTTAACTTTATATTACAGCTCATTCATGAAGTTTTTATTTTTCAGTACAATGGTTTTCACCAGAAGTAACCAATAGGGGTGGGCGATACAGCCTAAAAAGTATATCACAATATTTCAAGAAAATTTGTGATAACGATATTTCTGACGATATAGAAAAAAGAAATTACTGAACAACATTTTACTGATGTTTGCAGCTTGCAGGAAGCAGCATTTGTATGTCCAAATACATGAAGGGCATTTTCCATCCTTCTTTTCCAATGAGCTGCTGTCACTGATGACACAACCTAATTTGAAGTGTGAATCTATTGAAACAAGGTGCCGGCAGCAGCAGCATTATAGTGACACAGCATTATATATACAGTGACACAGTATTAGTCAAATGTCAGCACAGGGCAAGAGGGAGCGTTATACCTTGGACAGGTTGCAAGTCTATCACAGGGCTAACCCAGAGAGACAGTCATTCATGTTTACATTCACACTTACAGTCACTTTAAAACCACCAGTTAACCTAATAAGCATGTTCTGGCCTAATGAGTCTTTGGACTGTGCAGGCACAGGGAGAACATGCTAACTGTAAAAATATGGATGGGCAGCTGTAATATTTAGACATAAACCTTTGACAGTCTGTGATCACATTCTGGAACAGTGGCAGAAGAGTCATGAATTCAGTGAACTAACTTGGCATTACACAACAATGTACAGTATTTATAGTCAGTGAACACTGGCATGACCACCTTAAACAGTCTGTAATGCAAGTAAGGCCGTAGTGTCAGAAATTGTGTGGTATTTTGCCATGATTTACCTTTTCATTTCTAAGATGAAGAATTCCTCTAATGTAGTTTGCTTCCAGGAGCACAGAGGAACTATATTATTAACGAGGCGGTGATTTATGGCATATAATGTGTGAAAATGCCCTACCTGTGTACAGTTGGTTTTATAGTGTTGGGTTACGAAAGACAAGACCTGGCATGCTTAGTGATCCACGATAAAAGGATCAGGATCTGGGTTATATGGCTGCCACTCTGAGCTCACATTGGTCTCTGACTGCCTTCACTCAATCCCTCCCTTTCATGTCGTCTTTCTTTCTCTCAAACATCACTTCCTTTGTCTTGGTTGGCTCTTAAAGGCGTGTAAGGCAACCCTCACACTGCAGCGCACAGTGTCCCCTCGTGTAATGATGATTTGTGGACATGAAGATATGCAGCTGCATATAGTTGTTTTCACTAGACTGAAATTAGATCTTGAGGCCTTTATCCCCATGTCCTTTTCCATTTACATCCTACAAAAAGACATGAACAGCTATGTAAAGATATAAATGTGAAAAGTGCTACAAGTCTCTTCTAGCTCAATTTGTCTGTGTGTTTCTTCTCTTTTTTTTACCACGTCATGTTCGGTCCTTTTCTTCAGGCTATAAATCACCCTGCCTTTTCAAATCTTGCATTTTTCCAGGAAGAGCAGTGAAAATAAATTGCATCAATGAGACATGAAGGAAAGCAGAAATCAGATTTGCTGTTCACAGTCTTTAGCTCTGACTAATGTATTAATGTAGTTCCAGAGAATTGTGGATCATGCTGCTTTCAGTGTTTAAGCACGATGAATGTTATTGTCACCCTGCCTTTTCCCTGATTCTGTGTCTTTGTCTTCTCTTCTTTCTTATCCATGTGCATTTACTAAGTGATGATTTCTTTTTCAAATAAGCGCAGCAGTTCCACCTGTGCAGTATGCATTTTCTTCTGGATGTGTTGAGAAGTGCGGTGGTATTTTCTTCTCTGTGTTTTTATGTCATTAAGGGTTATTTCCACTAAGGCAATAAGTATTACTGTTAGATCTCCTCCTCCTTTAGAGCCGCTGTCTGTTCTGTATCACTTCCATCCTTGGTATTTGATGGTACTTGCTATTCTCAAGAAATATGAGAAATACTAGAAGGGTTTTTCTTCACTCATAGAAAGTTTTAAAAGAAAGCCAAAAAGGTCTTTTGGCTAGTACTTCCTTCTGTTTTTGCCTTCTTCTACGTTTTCACTGTTCATTTGTATTCAGCAGGAAAGCTTGTAGAATCACTGCGGGGATTTTCTAGTCTTTGGTATTACAAGTGAAAAAACGTCCCGTGGCTAATGTTTCTCACGTTCTTCTCTCCGATTTCAGAGCTCAAGCTCTCACACCAGCACAAAGCTATCCTGATTTCAAACTCAGACATTTCCCGTGGCTTAAACTCCCTTTTGATTCTCCCATTTCTTCCTCTCCAGTATTCAGCGGGCGGCTCTGGCCATCATAGAGCACTACTACTGTGACTTTCCAGTCCATAACCCAGCGTTGCTTTCCGCCTCCAAGTCCCGCGCCGCCAA
Source organism: Ptychochromis oligacanthus (assembly GCA_015103295.1). Lineage (NCBI taxonomy): Eukaryota > Metazoa > Chordata > Actinopteri > Cichliformes > Cichlidae > Ptychochromis > Ptychochromis oligacanthus. Next base: position 11,899 of record VVAS01003959.1, read on the forward strand.
GCACCTGGCGGGCCTGAAGGTCTACAACGTGGATGGTGAGTTCCCAGCAGCCCCTGCTGAGGGTGAGTGGGATGCTCTGTTTCTTGTCTTTGCCAGTGCTTTGGTTTTTCTTTGTGGTCTGGGGTGGTGGAGTCTCACAGGTCTGCTATTGCTTCCTTATACTAGTCTTCTTGGGCAAACTGTGTGTTGTTACTTTATTACGACTGTAGGGCTGCAAGTGTTTGCTCAACAAACTGATTAGTTTGGTCTTCAAAATGCTGACAGATACTGATTAATTTGCCGGAGAGCATAGGATGTCTTCAAACTGACCAACACTTCAGATCTTTACAGTCAGATTTGATGAAGATCCTCACATTTGAGAAGCAGTGTCATTTTGTTGTGTAAAACTTTCCTTAAATGATTCATTGGTGATCAAAACTCTTGCTGAATTCTTGCTAGTGCTACACGTCATTGAATTGACCTTTTGTAACAACTTGGATATTTTTCTTTTTAAAATTGTAATGTCTGGCAGTTAGTGTTTGTATGCAAAAAAAAAATGCAGCTGATAATTATCTGAATGCTAAAATGCCTTCAAAATCTAAAGATTCACATGTTTAAATTGCCTTTCTTGGTCCAGAATTGAAATATTTTCATCGTATGGTTACAGAAGACAACAAAAGTCTCCAAATCTTCTAATTTGAGAACTTGAACCAGAACTTGAACCAGTGAATGTTTCTTCATTTTGCCCTTATTTCAATCTAATGTAACCACTTAACTGGCAGAAAATTGATGTAATAAACTTTTATCACCATTTCACAGAAGCCATATCGTTTTTGCTTTTGCAGAACTGTTTCTAACTGTTAGAAACGACATTAGCATGTAACAATCATTCAAATTTTCTGAGTTGCTCCAAATGACATTTCAAGTTTCTGCAGGTTGAGTCCCTTTGCTGTAGTGGAATGTGCTGAAACATATGACTGCCTGGAAGGAAGAAAATCGATCTGCAGCCTTAACATAATTGGAAAATTGTCCACAGTAATATAAAGCACAGGTGATTTGTAGCTGATGTGCTACAACATGCAAAAAAATACAAGTGTATTCATTTGATATCCCCCTCAGTACACCCTCTGGTGTGTTTTGAGCAGGTGGAGTGTTTTAAAACTGTCTGGCTCGACTGCTGACTTTCTCTTCTCCTTATGTGTTTCCTCACACTGATGCTAACCCCGTAAGACATCTTTAAAGCTAAACTGAAAGCCTACCTTTTGGACAGTAAGTAAATGCAAAGCTGCTACCAACAAAAGCACCCTGACGGCCTGCTGGTGTTCACTTCATAAGAAACTATTCTTTCATTGTACTTGAAGTTAAGCGCACCCCTCCACCCGCACTCCTCTTCACTCTTTGCATGCCACAGGTTGATGAAAAAGTTCAGTGTTGTCTTTACAACAGCTGGCAGAATGTAACACAAACCCTCGATTAAATTATTTCTGTCCCTTAAGTGTACTCAAGCTTCACTTAAGTGCACTAACTTGACTCCCTCCTCTCTTTTTTGTGCTGCCATTTGTCTCCCTCCTTTCTTCCTCCTCCTCTCAGACGTTAGTGGGAGACGGTGGTTGAGATGGCTGATAAATCAATAGCTATTACACCACCAGTCTTGTCATTTCTCTCTCGAGTCTCATCCTCCTTCATTTTCCTCGTGCAGCAGCTGCTCAGGGACCCCTCTGTAGCTCTTATCTCTCTCTTGTCTTGAGCTTTTACTTCCCACTCCTTCCTTTCTACAGCCACGCCGACATTGTAATAAATAATTCCGACTCAGGGACAGACAATCTTTTTTTGATGAAAAAGCGGTGAAGCCCTGAGCGCAGAGCAGCCGTAATACTCAATTACACTGCGTCCAAATGGCTTGAGGTGATTTTATGATTCCTGACAACAAGCTATTTTGTCTTCGTGTTGTTTAGTCCGCTCTAGGTGATGCGATTGATCAGTGAGAGTGTGTTTTCTGCTAAGAAATTCTCTCATATGTAAGACCTAAAGTGCTGAAATTACCAAATCAAAGAAGTGGAATATATAGTCCATACTGTTACAGGTATCTCCTGTTAACAGTCTCTAATAAGTAACAATGTGATGTGTGTCTTTCAGGCCACATTAAAAGTCATCCCAGAGGTTTTTCATGACATTTCAAAAGGAAAAATATAGCTGTTCAGGTCTGCTTTTTGTGTCCTCGTCCAGGTTTGGAAGCCAGCTTCTTCACTTTCACTGTCTTCTCTGATTGCGTGACACTTGCGTCCTGAATTTGCTGAAACTCAGTGGAATATACTCACTTCTGTACATGCGGTGTTTCCTTTCGCCACTGGCTGCCACACCACCCCAGCACAGGAAATTCTCCCCAATGCTTAACAGTTAGCACGCTCTTCTTCTACTTGTTTCCAGGTCAACTCTGCTTTTTCTAGATGCTGTCTTACGTTGTTCAGACTTTAAAGAAACATGTCTGTTAACAGGATTTCTATTATTTTCACTTGAAAAATCCACACAGCATTTCATTTGTCCAAGGCTGCCTCAGCGGTTGCATAAAACTATACATACAAAAGTAATGTGTGTATAGACATTGATCAGTTTTATGTACATGTGTACATCTGTTACATATTATTTAGTAAATTTAGTTAAAGTTGTTAAATTTGTTCTGTCTATTCAAACAACAGCACAGATCTGATGTCAGTACATCAGACAACCATGCGGGCACTGAACTAATAATGCTATGGAGACTATTACTATATAGCAAATATACTATAATCATATACCTATAGACTGTATATTAAAGATGGTCACCCACTGGTTAGTGAAGTGTGCATTCTGACTGTTGTTTTCTTGGTGTTTTGAAACTGAATGTGACTGAGATTGCTTTATCTTTCTTTTTGACTGTAATGGGAATTACAATATCATATTGTGTTCATTGAGACTTGAAACTAACTTCTTTTTGCAACCAGAGGGACGCCCCCTTTTGGGAATTAGAAAGAGTGCAGGTCTGTGGCACTTCTGCGTTGGCTTCACCTTTCAGAACTGGAAATTACATCCATCTTTTATATTCAGTGGTTAGATACACACAGTACATCATGCTTCAGAATAGTCCTGCCTTACTGTTTTTACGTAAATTTGGGAGCTAACAGCATGTACATTTGAAATTTTGTTAACTATGTAACTTGAACTGGTCTTTGAAAATGTCTTTAAAAGGAAAAAAGTAGACACTTGTATTTAATAGGCAATATAGATTTTTTTTTTTATTTATTTATCACAATTGAGTCATCTGATATTAGATGCTTTCAGTTAGATTAAAGACTGATTTGAGCCACTTGTGTAATCTTATTGTCTTTATGTGAATCTCGGGTGTGGTCTTCTAAGACATTTATGTATATGCACGCTTGGACATGATTGACATGGCCAGTGCATTTCTGACAACTTATATTATCAGTGACAGCAAGCAAAAAGAATGTGATTTTAAAAACTATATAT
>VVAS01003994.1:5285-16265 GCA_015103295.1 Ptychochromis oligacanthus
AAAAAGTTGACGGAAAATTTGGGGTAAACTTTTTACTTCCTTTAAAAAACTGCAGATTTTAACTTAAAAAAAATGTTTATTTATAAAAAAAAAAAAAAAAAAAAACTGTATGTGCAACCTTAAACAATTATGGTTTCAGTTTTAGAAACAGCTAATGACACTTAATTGATGGTTTCATAAAACACTGACCTAATATCACGTTACAGAAATACAAACCTAATGTGTTCTTGACTAGGAACTAATGTGAACTCTCAGTCCTGATTTCTAAGTATCAAAACAAGGTGACCTAATTTACACAGGCATCAATTCCTAATAACAGGCCATTTGTCACTTGATAACATTTATATGAGAAAATGGGAATTTCATCAAAAGAAGTTCTCCAGTGAACCCCAGTAAATATCCATTCATGACTGCTTCATTATTAGAAAGTTTACCACTAATGTTCAACTGTCCTTAGACAAAGCTTACACTTATGCATGCCAGCTGACCTCCTCTGGGTGACTAAAAATTTACACCTTAACAGAACATGATTCTTTTCCCAAAATGCAGTAAATTATTCTGAAATTGTAAGACATTACAAGGGTGTTACCAAAAAAAAAGCGCAAGACTGCAAAAAGAATGACTGTAAATAACCACTGTTCCAGTGTCATCTGTAGACAGATGACATTCATTTTAACAGCCACTAGGAGGTGATGCACTAGATACACATCAACAAATAAATTAATTAGGGACCATGACAGAGTTACTTTTTGGATCTCTGAAGTATCTGACTTCTTAAAAAAAAAAACAAATGATGTGACTTAAGGGTTTTAAAAACTGAATCTTTGTTAGCTTCACCCAGAACATGTTAAGTCTCTGGCCTCACCTGAACCAGCATCTGTTCACCTTATAACACAAAGCCAGTATGAGCGCAGAAAGCACCTAAAGCTCACCAAATCCTCCATCTAATTCATGCTCCACATCTCCAGGTGCAATTTTCTGACCCTTGGTTATTCCTGTCTTAGTCATCTGGTGATAACACACTGCCATTATGTGAGTGCCTGTATGCGTGTGTGTGTGCATGGTTGGAGGTTTTGAAGGTCCCTGTGATCTTTTAATGAAACACAAGAGACATAATTTAAGATGCTCTCATTATCTCATAGCCAAAAGAGGCAAGTGCGTAAGATGTGTACAGTATGAAGGTGAGACGGGGAAGAACCCATTTCAGGGCGTGTGCATTCCTTCACACAAACACACTCGCTCATATGCACAAACATATGCAAGCGTGTAAACTCTCACTCACAGATATTCAGCTGAGTACTCCCTGCTGATGTTTCCTGGTGAGATGTCATTACATGATAAAGAGGAAGCCATCAGGAAACCGCTTAAGCACTACTTCCTGTCTGTTGCCACGGTGACAGACCTCATTCTGCAATTGCAGAAAGGTTTACCACGACTTTACTCGAGTTAATTTCTTGCAGAAGGGCAGAGTAGGAGGGAAAACAAAGAGGCAGGTGTGCTCAATCGGATACTGGTGGGCTGTATCCTGTCCAGGCACTCCTCTTCGTCCAGCTGGGTCTCAGTGTGACCTGTAACCCCAACATCTGACAACAATTACCATTTGCAACTGTTTAGTGGACATGTCTTTTTGAATGGCCCAGGCCTCAGCCAACAGCCCTTCAGCACAGCTGGTTGCCATTCAGAAAAATATATAGATAAACATGCAGCTCTCGAAGCAGGGGACACTTCCTGATTCTAAATGAATTGCTGAATTCACAGCATCAGACTAGCTCACATTTGCTGTAACTCCTGAGCCTCACTCAGACTCTTACATGTATTTACTTGGTACTGATTTAGATCAAACTTTATGAGTTTTATGGCTATTGGCTCAAACAAAAGTTCACTCATAAGAATGATACTTTTGGACTTTAGTTTTTATTGTACTCTGATAACAATGAATAATGGGAATTACTGTATGAAGTCCATGGCTAACAATGGAAAATATTTCAGGGACACTGCACAATAAATTACTGTGTAATTATGATGTCAGTGTAGAGATTTAGCCAGTTTTTCATAAAAAAAAAAAGGGCCAGTGTTTAAAAACTGATGAACCGTCAGATCAAAAGACACAAAATATTGCAACTTAACTGTTAAACAAAAGAAGAATAAGTGTAGAAAGCACATATAGATAGGCTTGCCAGCAACTAAAGGAAAGAGCTATGCAGAGTTTCTTTTTTTTTATTTATCATGCTGGTACTCTGTTTGTATATGTGCTTTAAACTTAGTTAGTGAGTTATGATTGTAGGTGTGTCAGACACACTTCTGGCTACTCATTGTTTTGATTCTACCTTAAAAAAAAAAGAGACATGCGGGGAGGGACATGGCGTGCAGCAGCACTGACAGGAGCCACATTCCAGCGAAGGTGAACACAAAAAAAAGGGTTAAGCCTCTCCCCTTTCAACTGGCTGCATCACTGGATTATTCGTAAATTCTTTCTGGATTTTTCACTCGTCAGAACAAGCAGAGCCACAACGTCAGCAATACAGAGAAGAGCAGGGAAAGAGACAGGCAGATTCAGAATAAAGAGTGAGGGTAAGAGAAATCCAGTGGTTTTTGAAGAGTTTGAATTTGAATTTCAGAGGCAAACAAGATAGCGTATAGAGAGAGAGAGAGAGAGAGAGACAGAGACACACTGAGGGGTGTGTCATAGCAATTTAGTTCCTCAAGGAAGTACAACTCAACATTATCTTAAGAAAGGGTGGCAAGCACTGACAGAAGCGCTGCAGGAGGGCTGTTTTTAGGTTTTGGTTCTGTTCATGTTTAAGATGAAGGGATCCCGTTAAATTAACTGGCCTGTGCTGTCAACTTGATACACAGAGCAGAGGGAGATATCTGACACAGACAAGGAGGGAGGGGGACTCAGCACACACACACACACAGGTAAGACACTTCTGCTCTGTTCATATGCCAGTAAAAAAAATCTCTGGAACTATATATATATGTTATCTCTTCATTTCTTTGGTCTGATAAAAAATTAAGAGTATTAATCACTGGCTCCCAAAAGAGGTAAACTGAGTAGAGAGATTATTGGAAACTGTGTGACTTCGCTTCACTTCCCCATCTTGAACACGAGTTGGAAGACATGCATGTATGCTCACAGTCATGCTGGAACAAGTACAGTGACAGGCACAGATATAGAGCTCTCATTTTTGTTTGCACAGGCTGGGAGTTGCTCAACTCAAATCTCAAGGCAGTGGACTTTCCTTCTTCACTGGCCTACTTTGATTTGAAGTGTGTTAAGTCAAAGCCAAAGACAGTCAAAACTGTAATATCACTCACATTGCCATGCATATTCAAGGGACTTATACAGCGCTGGGGGCCTTTACTAATGACTCCTTACCAGTGCACCAACGGCTGTTTCGCTTCCCTTTTCAGGCAGTGCAGATGGGTAGCAGGCTTGAACAATTCTGAAAAGTTGTGCAATGTTGAAAGAGAAACTGCAATATGTGCTTTAAGACGATTTCAAAATGCTTCCTTGTTTACTCTAACCTTTTGTGCTGGCAATTTTGTTGAAACAAAATGTTTGAAAAATGTTAATTAAGATTAGTTTATAACACTAAATATGAAACAAAATGAATTCTTACAAACCTGGATAAAAAAAAATCAATATGTCAGTGATGTAAATTAATATTAAGAGCAAGTTACACAATAGGTTGAAGTGAAAAACAAGATCACAAACTACAACTTTTACCCACAGTTCAAAACACAAATCGGAAGTGACATCATCCAGCAAGATACTGATCTTTCAGAGAAAGTTGCTGAGTAAGGACACAAATTTTTCTCCTATGTGGTTATTGTTTCAGATTGTCCAGATTATCACCAGGTATCAGTGCAACCAAAATCCTAGATCAGTGATGACCTTTCTAACTGACACGTGTGATCTGTGTGCTTTTCCTGGAACATTCTCATTGTTGAGTATGATCAAAGGCTGTGAGCAGCTAAAAGAAACATACCGCTCTCTTCTAGGTCTCAGAAGCTACAATCCAGTCTAGCATCCCCAGGCCTGGTGATGAAACACAGTGAGGATTTCTTAGAGTAACAATGCCCTGCTGCACTCTAGGAACAGTACAAAGAACATTTAGATTGGCTCAGTCAAAAGGGGCTTGTGAGCGGATTTATCTTCATAAACACAAAAACACTGGAACAAGCAAAGATGCAAAAGCAGAAATACACACAAAATCCAATGCTTTCTTTTATTCCTAAATACCTGCATGCAAAAACTGCCGGAAAGCGACTTTCACTCAAACATACACATTGAGAAGCACCCAAGCACAAACATGTACAAACATGAACAAACGCGTACAAAAACACTGAGGCCCAATGCTTGAGTCATCTGAGGAATGCTAAATATTTACCTCTCCTGCCTGCTTGGATGGCTCCACCAATCAGGACACTCTCTTTTGACTGTCCATTAACCTAGCATTTAAAGATTCCACACTGCCTGGCTGTTATAGCAACTCTGAAACTCATTAAGACCATTTCTGCTCTGATAGTTCTATCTCTGCTTTTTGTTCTTTTCCTTACAGTATTAGATCTCACACAGCATGCAGTTTCATGCATTTGGGAAACAAACACTTGAACATATAATGGAGTCACTCCCTGTAGATGTCAACAACAAACTGATAAATGCTCAAAGGCCCTCTTCAATCCATTTGTACCAGAAAATTGATGCTCAACAATGAGCGTGTCCTCGACATGATTGACTGAATGATGTCCATTACAAAACAGCGGTTTCATGGCAATATGGTGCTGTAGCATCAAAGTGTTTCAGTGTTACCCAAACAGCCTCAACCCCCTGATAGAGCTGCATAAAATAAACAATGCAGATGCACAAAAGGCCAAGCAGCGACCTGTCTCCTGCTGTGGGAGTTTCACTATGTGGAATACTGGCTGATGACTGCACACTGTGCACGTCCCTCAAATCCCTGTAGTCTTTTTAGCAAATAAATGAGACTGAAGCATGAATCTGAAATAGCTATCACACTGCTCTACTTCCATTATCACTGTTAAGGGAAATTAATCTAATGAATGTTTTTTAATTCCCCACAGGGAACCCAAAGCTTTTGTAACAAAGGGAGCTATTAGAAATATGACACTTGTTTGAAATGAATGGTTGTGCATGTAAAATGAAACCTACTGGAGATATGCTATAAAAATGACTGTTTGCTTATAATGAATTTTGCAGCTGGGATTAGGATGCCTATCAGGAATGGGAAGAATCTCAGTGAGTGCTGCCTATTTGCATGATATGATCGTTAATGTGACTGGATCACTTTTTCGTTCATGAGTAAATGGTGAAGTCATTTCCTCACACTGCTGACTGTGCATTTCTGGTGCTGGGTGACTTGACCACCATTTTTTTCAGTAATATTTTCTAATAACAATAAACAAGGAGGAAAGAAATACATTACAGCATCCATTAGGGAGTCACTTTTATTCTGTTTTAACGTTTTACCCAAAGGTAGATACGGCGACAGAAATTAAGGTAGCCACTGGATTCAGGGTGCTCACTTCCTGTCCAGTGCCCTAGCACTGATGCAATGTGAAAAAAAAAACAGGCATGGACGTGCCTCAGTTATGCAGCCTACCTGCTCCCCTCACATACTTGTCCACACAGGCCAAAAGTGATTTAGTTCAGAAGAGGTTCAGAAATAGTCTTCTAAATTGAAGGTCTGTTTGCACACTGAGCTTCTACACATGTGAGAACACCAAATGACACAGGAAGCATGAGAGGATATGCAGCTGCCTCAGTGGCACTGATGTTTGCTAAAGATACAGCATATCTGTTGATTCTGTGTTACTCATAAAGCATGGATTAACATGAAGCAGGAGCGAAGCATTTAGGCTTATACTTAAGCTGTTGTGTTTCTGGAACTGGAGATATGAGGCTAGGGCTTATCTATTTAACATTAATATTCTAAAAACACTTATTTGCTTCATCTATTGTAAGAGTCTTATTGCTGTGATACTTTCCATCTTTGTCATTTTGGTGATGTGGGAATTAAATCTTATTTTGCTTGCCCAGTCTTTGTAAGACTCTAATAAGAACATCAGAGAAATAAAATGTAAATGTGGTTTTCCTCTGTGAGTGATCCACTTCATATCTGCTTGCTTCCATGTTAGAGATTAGGGGGAAATTAGATGGAATTAAAAAGGAATTAACTCAAACTGTGTTGACAATCAAAGATAAAACTGTGGATTTTGTAGTTCTGTCATAGTGTGCTGTACGCATGCTGATGACTTCCCAGGGGGTTCTCTGTGATGGATGCTAGGTGTGGTTAGAATCTCAGAGGTAAAATTAAGTGCCTCTATGGAGCCTGTACCATGGTACTTTTCCCTTTTGGCATCGTATGTACATGTCAGATATCAAAACAAACATTGTAACTAACATAACATAAAAGCAGGGCTTCAGAATTTGAAGAATAAATTCTTTAAATTCTGAAGCCCTGAGACACCTCAGGGTGTCTTGACACTGAGATGGACTTTAATGATTTCTAAGAAGGGTCTGGGTGGATGGTAATCTGAAAGTTAACATGTGTTTTCTTTCTTAACGGTTTAACCTTCTCCGTCTCCAACTGCTCAACTGGAACTGCTGTTTTTTTTTTTTTTAATTTTTTGGCAGTGAATACCAAGTGCACAAAAAAATGATCCTTTAAGTTTATACTTATATCTTCTCCTTTTTGCTCTAAAAGGGACCTTCTCTTACATTTAGCACCTTCATTCTTTTTCATTCAATTGAATAACACTTGTTTAATCCAGTCTTGACTTACCTACCAGCAGCAACTGTGTGTGTTAGTATAGACAGTCACAGGAAATCTGCCTAAAGAGACAACTTCAAACCTTCAAACGAAAATGGTTAGCAATCAGTTTAATCACACGAAGCTGAAACTGTAAAACATTTTTGCCTCTGTAGCTGAGGGTAGAATATGCAGTTTCATGATATCCTGTTTTACTATTTATGAGCATGAAGTTTGAATATTTTATTTCTCTCCATTACTTTATTTCTGCAGGTATAGTCACTAAACTTTTTGTCTATACAATTTAAATGCTCTCAAACTGAGCAGTAAAATGCTTATGTGGATATTAAAACAGTTGAATGGCTCTATAATGACTTTACCAGGGCAGTCATTAAAATGAAAAAAATACTGTTCATTTTCTTTATAATTCAGGCAACCATGGATGCATTCAACTCCAAGGACATGGCCATGAAGGCACAGAAGAAGATCCTCAGCTCCATGGCCAACAAAAGCTCTGTACAAATGTTCATTGATGACACCACCAGTGAGATCCTCGATGAACTGTACCGGGTCTCCAAAGAGTACTCGGGAAATAAATCTGAGGCTCAGAAAGTCATCAAAGACCTCATCAAGATTGCAGTCAAGATCGGCGTCCTTTTCAGAAACAACCGCTTCAGCAAAGAAGAGCTGGGAGTGGCCCAAGACTTTAAGAAGAAGCTCCACCAGGGAGCAATGACTGCTATTAGCTTCTATGAGGTACACTTCCACATGATAACTTCTGAATCTATAATGTATAAGCAGGCGTGTAAAAGCCAGATGTTGGTATATACAAACTTATTATTACTTCAATTACAATCCACTCTCAAACAGGGAAGATGTTTTGTGTATAGCATGAACTTCAAAGCTGGAAGATCAGGCAACTGCAAGAGATTTCTGACCTCAGTGCTTCCAGAATAAATGCAATTTACTCTGGAGTGAATATTTCCAATTAATGACAGATAAATAAAAATAGCAAAAGGCTTGTTTGCGATAAAATGTACAGTTATGTTTATTAATGAACACAATACACAACCAGTACATAGTTCTCTTTTCTGCATCAACATGTTGGTCAGAAGTTGCTGTAAAAGTTTGCTTGTCTTATTACAGTTCCACATAATTAGTTTCTCTAATTTGATAATATGACAGAACATTAATAAGTTGGTATTAGAATTTAGTTATGTATATACATTAAAATTACATATCTTTAATGATTCAAGATAAAGAAAATATGGAATCTCTAAAAAGTCTTTGAAACTGTCGAGTATTTAGACATTTTATTAGCCATAATAAGTACTTGCAGATATCCTGATACTTATACTTCACCGTCATGTTAAGATATTAAACAATCAGACTTGTGGGAATTTTCTAACATAAATGCATCTCTTGACTGATGTAGGTGGACTTTACCTTTGACAAGACGGTAATGGCCGACATCCTGACCAGCTGCAGGGATCTGCTGCTGAAGCTAGTCAACACCCATCTCACCCCTAAATCTCACGGTCGCATCAACCATGTCTTCAACCATTACTCCGACCCACAGCTCCTAACCCAACTGTACAATCCCGACGGCCCCTTCAGACCCAACCTCACTAAGATCTGTAAAGGACTGAACAAACTAGTGGAGGATGGGACAATATGACATCTGACATACATATGTCAGACAGACACTGGGAGATCAACAGGCAGACTCACCTAGGACTCTGAACTGTTTGTCTTGCTGCCGCTGAGGACTGGCAACGTAAGACAAGTCATTTGAGAACTAATCTGCTTCCCCATAGATCTCAAAGAACATATGGGATACAAATAAAGTTTGTGGAGTCATTCAAGTTTTTAATGTTTGAGAGGCCATACATATATACTATGCAAGTGATGTATACTTGTCTATTCAGACAATGTTCATAGGAAACAAACTTGAATTTAAGATATATTCTGTATTGGCCATTTTACTAGCATACAAAATGTCATCAAATGTTTAATATTTGAGACCCTGAAATGTTTTATTCAGAACTACTGATATTATGCATTATGATGATGGAATTAAATCAGCTGGACAGACGCATTTGCTGGTAAGCCTGGGAACAATGCCACTATAATACAGCACTGCCATCTGGTGGTCAACATGATGCTTCTGCAGCAGCATATTGTAATTACTGAGGTCCAGATGACCATGCAGCCAATAATAAAGATAATGACTCCAGAGTAGACAATTACTCCGACCATCCCTCTGCACTTTCAAAACATGTTTAGATCAACAAAAAGACATACTCTTTACTCATGACTGCAAAAGCTTGAACATCCAGTAATTCATGATTTTCAGAATCACAGTAACTTCTTAACATAAAGAAATATGGTATTTATTGGTGTTAGATGGCAGATATTGAAACTCAGCAGATAAAAATTAGTCCCAATTAGGCATTAAACCTCACAGAATAGTAAAATGCTGTCAATTCAACTCTAAAAATATTGTAAGCAGTAATGTGAAGAAGTGTCATTTAACATGGGATCAAAATATTTATTTTAAAACAAATTATACAAAACTTAAATGACATTGAAAATAAATCCTTAAGATACAATCCAATTATTGCATCAACTATTGTAAAACCTACAGTTTTTTTTTAGATTTTGGATACACTTTTCAGCACTAACAGAAAGAAACTTATTTCTTATCAGTTTATTCTCATTATTATTACAGTAAACATGACATGTTTTACATTCTATTTCCTAAGGTACAAGTCTGAAAATTAGAGGCAATTACACACACACATACACCACTTTGTGTTAACCATATGATCAGTCACATGATTAAACTAACGTGACCAATTTCTCATTCTTCACATTTCAAGTTTCTATTTCCTGCATGTGAAAAGTCATATGAAGTTTTTCACAATCTACAGTATGTCTCGCCAAATAAATAACAAGGTTACAACTGTGCAATATTAATTTTTAAAAATGTAACTATAATTTCTACATAAAATGGAAGTATGAAAACACAGTTATACTTTATACAGCAGCGGGATGACCAGGGATTCCTTTCCATTCCTTTCCATTCCTTTATCTGCAATGCGCTGTTATCCTGGAGGTCAAACACAGCAATACGGCTCCCCGGGAAAGTTCCATTAATGATCAGAGTGACGGATATGTCACAGTTCAAAGATCTCATCTTCCCTGTCTCTCAGTTTCTTGGTGAGTTTGGTGACAGTGAGGGGTACTGCCCGCTGCTGCATCCTGGAAGATGAAATGACACTCTGTGATCTTGTAAGTGGCCGCCAATCTGATGTCCTGCTGTTGCAAGCCGCTTCTAAGGCAGCAACCCTGGCAAGTACAAAATAGATAACAGAGTAAGTCTGAAGTGATTCACTGTGTATTCATCTTAGACTACATTGAGTGATATTCTTTAAGAATGGCTCTTGCATTAGCAATATAAAACCAGGCCTTTACAAACTGCATTTGAGGCAGCTGCTAAGCATCGGAAATCTTCTTTTGAACAGCAACACTGAGTTAAAGAAGGAAATGGATGATATAATAACTGCTCAGATTAGTTTTCAGATTATCAACAGTGACAATTGTGTAATTTAAAAGAGAGGTGAATGAGTATACTTGACATGATAATCTAGGTTAATTGCATCTCATACCAGGAACTTCAGATACTATACATGTATTTTTATGCATTGCATGAAAATGCATACATTTAACCATGACATCAACATTATCTATACATCACTGAACATCCAAATTGCACTGTCAGTGAATATCTTCTTGTGCAATGTTCAGTATTACCCTGGAAAAAAATGCAGTCTGAGTGGCATAACATTTCCTTCAAAATGTGTTTAACAATCCAAATGCCATACAAGCATAATATCTCAGAGATATGACTAAAATGGTGTCCATAAGCATGACGAACTGAACCAGTTATTAGACTGTCATGCTACATATGAAGACATGACCCTACCTGGCCAACAACTGTGTAAACAAGCAACCAGTGACAGCCACAGTTGTACCTTTTCTCTGCTTCCTGGCATCCTATGACTGCAGCCTGCTTGGACTGGCTTATCAAGTCATCCAGCCTTTTCAGAAAATCCACTGGAGTGACATCTTTACCATCTTCTTGCTTTGTCTCAGAGGAGCTCCCTGTGCACCCATTGTGAAGAGAACCAGAGTTAGTACT
>VVAS01004044.1:0-11880 GCA_015103295.1 Ptychochromis oligacanthus
TTTTTTTTTTTTTTTTTTTTTTATCTACAATATACATTTTTATTTAAACAAATGACTTAATGATAACGACATTAAATTGATAGAAGGGCGTTTTTACTGGTTAACGTGCACCGGAAGAGACCGGTCAGAGTTGAAAGGCTTCCCAAGTTTTCAATCGTCGCGCTAAGCTAATAGCCGAGGAAGCTTTCTCTGTAATTTATCATTAAAATGTCAGCTACAGAAGAAAACACAGAGATGTCTGTCCCGTGTGTGCTTGTCACAAGCGGTGACAGCGAGTTTAAAGAAGAAGACCTGATAAAACGTAAGTTAAGGGGGGGGAAAGCATGATAGCGAGCAGGCTAACGTTAAACAAAGCTAACTTACTCTTAGCGTAAGAGATAGCATCTGGAAGCCCCCTTATGTCTTTACCCCGGGTTAATAATGGATTTATCTATTGCTGTTAAGCCAGTTTAGATGCTTTACTTTCGCTAGGGTGATACAAAAGCGGTATGATGTGTTAATGACTTTGCTGGAGCGTGCGCTGTCACTGTGAAAGCGAGTCACGAAGCTTAGCTTAACGTCTTTGTTGGCGTGATGAATGACAGATTTGTTTTTGCCTCAGAGATCCTCAGTGCGAAGACTTTGCCCGACCCGACGAAGCGAGAGGAAACAGTAGTCTGGTACCCTTGGACCATCAACAACAAGTATTACACAGCAGACGTCAGGCTGTGTGTTGTACCAAGCACTTATCACATGTCATCAGAGATTGCCCAGTCCATGCAGGCTTTCATCGCTTATTTTGACAGCAAAGCGGTCTGTGACATAGGGACGAAGTTATGTTTAGAAAATCTTCAACAGCATACTTTGTCATGCCTTTGTAACGTCCATTATGTTTGCAGAAAGATGGGCTGGAAAAGCTACAGCCTTGGATAGCAGTGGTGGAAGATCTTGCACCAGAGGTGCTCATTCTGGTCTGTGACAGAGTCTGTGAAAATGGTTAGTTATTCTGCTCTGTGTGCAGTTTTCAGAAAACGTTGTCTTACATACAGTTTGTGAGGCATACAACTTTTAATTTGTGTCGTAGGGGTCACCAGGCAAGAAGCACAACAGTGGTGTTTGGCTCATGCGTTTGAGCTTGTGGAGCTCAATCCTCAGGAGCTACCAGATGAGGATGGTGAGGTTTACAAAGAGCAGTGACACCGCACAGGTTTATACGTCAGTTTTTCATGTTTTTATAATATTTGTGCCCTCATTCGCATTGTTTGTGTGTCCTTTATCAGACGACTTTCCAGAATCCACAGGAGTAAAGAGAATTGTTCAGGCTCTCAATGCAAATGTGTGGTCCAGCGTGGAGATGAAGGACGGTGAGATGACATGGCCTTTTATTTAACTACTACATATTCTGTGTATGCATGTAGGGCATGTGACTGTTTACATTTCTAACAGGGCACAATCAGGGCTTTGGTCTGATGAGCAGTTTGGTGGCTTCGAGACATAACAACCCACGTAGCTGCCAAGATCCACCAGTCAGTGCGATTTTCATTTTGATACTGATTGATTGATGTTTTTAATAACATTTTTATGCTTTCTTGCTTGAATCAATATGATTTCATTTAATTGGGTTTTTAAATGAGTTTTTGTGGGGGCATTGTAATTCTAACTGTTTTTCTGTGGTAGTCTTCCAGTTTACCAGTAGAGGGCACTGTTAACAATGAGGAGGTCAACCACACAGAAAGTAGTACAAACGCAGACACACAGGAAGACACAGTAGTTGGTAAGTGAACACCTGTGATTGGAGTCTTCTTTTTTTTTTTTGGCTATTATGTGTAGCCACTTTTCCCAAATTTATGTAAATGCTGCTGATGGCACCATTAGTTATTTGTCTAAACATACAGTGTATTGTGTTGATCTCCCTCAGATGCAATGACTGATTTAGACATTCAGGAGCTTGCCAATCTCACGACTGGAGATGCAGATGTGGATAACTTTGAACGCCTTTTTACCAAATTAAAGGAGATGAAAGGTAACTGGGGGGAAAATGAAAAAAAGATATCCACAGTTTGTTTTTGGGACATTTTTAAAATTTAAAGGAATGTTGTATGTCCTTTCATTGTTCCTGTGGAGGTTAAGTACTTGTATAAAGTGGAGAAATTTCTATCAATTTCTATCAAATTTTAGTAAGTGAGTATCTTTAATAAATCTAGCTTCTTTTGAAAATTGTACATAAATATTTATGTACATTTTTTTTTAATTTCCATCATTCATAGTTTCAAAATAGGGTTTAGCATCCAAGTTTAAGCACCCATGGTCAGTACTTCATAGCCAGTTATGAATTTAACAGTTCTTGTTTCTTGGATTTTCACCCATTCTTTGCAAAAGGCTTTTAGTTCTGTGAGATCCTTTTTCCACCTTGCATGTGCTGTTCCTTTTAACTTCATCAGAAGTTTTTGAAGATGTTTAGGCCAGGCAATTTTAGGAGCCATTGACAAAACATCATTCTTCATCTCTCGGTAGTCCTTCTGGATTTTTCAAATTGTTAGAATTTTGTAAAACACAATGGAAAACATCTTCTCATCTTGAGCTTTTTTACAGGCACTGCAGTGTTAGCTCCAAGTATTTGCTGGTTTTTAATTGCATCTATTCTTCCCTCTATCCTGTGCCAGTGGCTGCAACACAAGCCACCCACCTGCATGCTTAAGTTAGCGAGATCATTAGGCTTATTTAGATGTTCATTTGAAAACTTCTGAGGCTTGTAATTATCTGTTACATGAAGGTGATACTTGTACAAGTAGATTAAAGCACAGTCTGTTAAATCTTCCTGAAGTTCTTTTGTTTTCAGCACAGGGTTTTGATTCTAGCAATCCTATGAGTAGATCTCTTAAAAAGTTTTCTTAGTCTTACTGACTTCACTTTGACATCCACCATTCCTGATAAATGCCATAAATCAATTCCATTAATTCCAGTTCCACCTGAAGAAATTGCTATCTTCTTAAAGCCATATCCTGAACATTTTTAATGTTCAAAAGCCAAAGTAGTTACTTAGATGAGCCCATGGCTGCTTATTGCAGGAACAAGATTTTAGGAGTCAGAATATACATTAAGCTTTTTTTTTTTTTTAAATTTGCATTGCCCGACCTTCTAGAACAATAACTGTGAATAAGCCAGAGCCCTAACAAACTAGTTACCTTGAAGGTTTCTGAGAGCTCAAAGCTCTTGGGATCCTTAAATTGTACAAAACAAAAAATAGACCAACCTTGCTTAAAGGGTTGAAAAAATGTCTCATCTTTAACTTTTGACCAGGGTTGCCCAAACCTTTGCATGCCAGTATACCTGATGTCAGTTATGACTGAATGACTGGATATGGTTTTCTTGTTTTAAACCTACAGACAAAGCTTCTTCATTACCCCACGAGCAGAGAAAAGTTCATGCAGAAAAGGTGAGCAAAAGTTTTTGTTGAAACCTTTTTTTTTTTGGATGTATAGTGTTGTAATGATAATCCTCATTTAGCTCAATACATTGATTACATATATATAAAAATCCATTATAAAATATAAAATATTTACACAAAATCTGCTTTCCAGGTGGCAAAGGCATTTTGGATGGCCATCGGTGGTGATGAAGATGAGATAGATGGTTTATCATCAGGAGAGGAAAGCTAAAAGTAGCTGCCTGTAACTTGGTCTCCTTTCACCTGATCCTCCTGTTTTTCTTGGGGCTTCCACAAGATTCAGCGCCCCATGACATCCTGCTTGCACTTGGAAAGTGGAGATGCTTACAGATGGTACTGTAGGCACTGGTATATTTAGAAACTATGGATTCTTAAAATGAAATGATGTATTGGGATGACCAGATGAGATTTCCTGATTAGAAGAAAAGCTAATGAGTGGCCCTGATCCTCAGTCTACTCCCTTGGGTTCCACACTATGCTTTAGCCCTAAGTGAACCTCAGCACATGATGGTGTTGATGGTGGGAAAACATGAAATTAATGTCTGTGGTTTGTGTGTTTGTCTTTAGGTAGAGTTGATACATATATTTTAAATGTAAATAATGTGCCTTATCCTAAAAAGACATTTAATGCACACTGGAATAAGTCAGCATAAAAACTTGATTTTAATTTGTGTTCTTTAGTGAGTGTGGCTTATTTGTTGTGAACCCTGTCACTTTACATGCGTGCACAATGCCTATTCAACTTATATAAAAGGAACATGTATTCTGCGTTGGAATACCTCTGCAATAAATATGGAATAATTCAGATATATTGCTGTATTGGAGGTGTTTCTAATATTTTATCTAGATTTAAAGAGGAAAGAAACACCTTTCAGTATCCTGCATAAATTAATATCACCACAAGATACGCAGTTTAGCAAAAGGGATGTCTCATCACCTCTAAAGGTTTTCCGATGATAGCATTTATTACAGGACACTTACCAGTGTCATGTATAACAATTTCAATTTTTAGTCATGGTGTATAACAAACTCAGTTTCAAAAAGCAACTTTTTACCCATCTGTTTTTTTTTTTTTTTACTGCTTATCCACTCAGGGTCACATGTGAGAGGTGGGGGACACCCTGGGCAGGTTGCCAGCCTGCCACAGGGCTGACAGAAGACAACCATTCACACCTACGCTCAATTTAGAATCACCAGTTAACCTAACATACATGTCTTTAGGAGGAAGCTGGCACAGCATATAGCATGCAGGAATAGCATGCAGAAGCTAAACATAGGAAGGCCCCAGCTGACTGGTGGATTCAAACCCAGAGCTTCTTGCTGTGAGGCGACAATGCTAACCACTGCACCCCCAACCCTTTTTACTCTTTTGCAATTTATTAAAATTTCACAGATAAAACAATGGACACTTGAGAACAAATATTAGGCTACTTTGTTTTAAATGTATGTAAGACTCAAAACCATTAACAGAATATCAAGGAACTCAAATACTGATACAGATCTACCACATATCTAATGCACTGTGTAGTAGGCAGTATTTTGTTCAGCACCATGTAGCTCCTTTAAATAGATTACATGGTGACTCAGTATTATGTACTGTAAGTGCAGGATTAACATGGTGACTTCTTAGACAATGACCAAGGACAGTGAGCATATTACACATGCCTTATACTGTAGCAATGTACATGTAACATACAGTATTTAGTGGACAAGCAAATTACCACAACAGTTAAAGCGACACAGTAAACTTCAAGTGCATAATTTACCCATGAGGAGCATAGTGTACTATTGGTTAACAGTTGAGACCTACACACTGCTGTTAATGGATGGACACAACCTTGGTCACTGTACCCTTCAAACTGAAGTCACATGGTGTCTAGATTCAGTCAATAATGACTAACTGTCATCCATCCCCATTATCAAATAATACTAATAGCTAGCACAGTAATCCTGTGCCACACTTCAGAACCGCCTGACCCAATAAGCTTGTACTCGAGCAGGTCAAGTTTTGGTTCATCAAATTGTGAATACACCCATGCCACAGTTCAGTCGGATCCACCCTTTCAAGCAATGCACGACTACCAGATTTCACAAGCTATAAATATTTATGTACAATCATATTTAGGCAATAAGAAAAATATATTCCCATGCAGGACAATATGCAAAAATAACTTATAAAATGTCTCTTTCACTGAGCAAAATACTTTTAATACAGGGCTCTATTGCAGAAACAATGGTGCTGTTTTTTTTTTTTTGTTAAAATAGATAAAATACCAATTAAATGATCATATAATTGATGCTTTCTTTAATGAGCATAAATCAATAAAGGTAGAGTACCTTCTACTTAAAATATTAATTAAATATATTCTATTATTATAAATAAAATTTCACGTTAATTCATGGTTCACTTGATAAATATGCTTCCCAATTCAGTGATTGCTGGGACACTGAAGCAACAGTGAGGGTGGCTTATTCATAATATTGATTAATTCATAGAATCAAAAATGTTTAAAAGCATGTCGATGGCCAAGTTGAAACTGTACAACTTCCAACTTGGGGAAATGAACATTTCAGTCTCCTTTATGAAATATAAAATTACTAAACACAAAGAATGGACATAATGTTTGAAAGAATAAGGAAGATGTATTTCTGTCTTCTGACACCTACTGCAAATACCATGTGGCTGGCTGTTGAAAAAAACAAAAAAAACAAGAATCTTCTAAAATGACCATCAAATTGAGACACTAAATGGTACTAAATACAGTGCTCTACATGTGATGAGATGTCAGACACAGCGAGGGAAAGGGTGTTTTGATGGTTTGATTCCTATGTGGTTTTGGTGTGGGTAGGAAGGAGAGCTGCTTAGAAGAAAGTGCTGCTCCTAGGACACACTAGAGCAGTGGATGCTGGGGGAGCCCATCTGCGTGAGGACCTTGTCCAACCACTGAAGTGGACCATTAAGATGTAGCTCTATCCAGCAGGGGGTGCTGGTCACTGTCTGCCGTCTGCAGGACACAGAAGGAAAGAGACATACATATTTCTGTCACTGCTGAAGGTCTATTTCTATACTACATTGCAATATCATACATTTAAAGCCACTCTGAAACATGTCATTGTCTTATGGCCAATACAGATATATAGTCTATATCCATCCATCTTCTTCCGCTTATCCAATTCAGAGTCGCAGGGAGGGGGGGCTGGAGCCTATCCCAGCTGCCATAGGGCGAGAGGCTGGATACACCCTGGACAGGTCGCCCGTCTGTCGCAGGGCTAACACAAAGAGACAGACAGCCATTCACGCTCACAGTCACCTATGGCCAATTTAGAATTACCAATTAACCTAACCCTACTAATATAGACTAATATATAGTCTATATTATTGAATGAGTTTCCTGAACAGTGACGTGAGCTCTGGGCTATTTCTGAAGTCATTCAAGTGTGGACCAGGGATGTTTTTCTCCAGGGTGTTTGGTGCCAGAAATACAACACGCACCGTTCATAGTCCAGTGGGAATGCCCCTTGCAGAGGCAGTCTGATATATGTCCACACCCCACTTCATACCCCCCTCACTACTGCATGCCTGCTGCATTCTTCCTCCTCCCTTGCCAACTCACAGTTCCCCCCTCCCCCAACTCCCTCTTTTTCCTTTACAAGTCAGCTACACCCTAACAACCCTTTGTCTTCCCCCCCACTTCTCCAGGTATGATTGAAGATATGTTTAAAAAACTGTTCTGAATAATGTGGATATATATCTCTCACTGAAAGACCATTTTAATGTAAATGTAAAGTTTTAATGTACCCCATCACATTTATGAAAAAATGTACTATGGAAACTTGAAAAACAAGAGGAATGTGCCAGTAGAGAGTTGTAGTCACTGCCTGGGTCAGTTAAATGTTAACTTGTCTTCTGGCCTCTAACCAGATCATCCACCAGTCAAATTTATTACACTGGTATTTATTAACTACCTGTTAATCACCTAACCAGAAAATTGAATTTTAAATTAATAACTGCATAACCTATACTATTTCCAAACACCGTATTACACATTTACACTACTACAACATGATACCCTTTTTTATTTTGAAGCCTTCTAATGTTAGCCACATCTAAATAAAATTACCGTCAGTCAAATAATATGTGAATGTCAAACAGATTGACTGTATTCAATTATGTCTTAAGCAGTGTAGGTTATAAAAAAGATTTACCTGTACTCAGCTCCCCAACCCTTAACAAAACTCAAGCGAATAGTACACATCCTGGTAAGCTGGTAGACAGCCTCAAAGCCCTGGTTGACCGACTGAGAAAGCAGTGCAGCAAACTCCTGGTTGTTGAAGATCTTAAGGTTGCAGCCTAATAAACAGAATATATATTAACAGGGTTACTAGCACAGAGAACAAAAGAGATGTCAGTGAAGAAGAGCTCAGTTATACTTTGACCATATTCCCTCTGATTAGTTTAATGTGTTTGCATGCATTTTGTGCTGACCTGGAGGTATTTTGCACACAGTGGCAGGATGCCAGCCATAGCGCTGGTTGCAGTTGGGACTTTGGACAAAGATGGCGCTATCACTGAGACACTCTGCAAACACCTCTCCCCCGATGTAGTATAACCTCACACCCCGTCCTGGAAAAAGCGGAGAAAAGATTGTAGCTCAGCATACAACAACCTGCAAATATAAACACACATCAGAGTTTATGCTGTCCCTTTGAAATAAAATCAATACCTATGTGTCTGCGTGTGAGCTCTACCGCCGAGTTGCGGTTGACGTTGGACAGCAAGCCCAGACAGAAGCGTTCAGAGTTGGAGGGGTCTGTGAATCCATCTACTGTAAGGGAGGGCTGGGAAGCATGGAAGGTCTCTCCAACACGCTGGTTCAACTCATAGTAGGAGATGGAGCACCAGAAGGCAGATTCACAGTATGTCACGGGTTGCAAGTCTGGTAAGTGGTGAAGAAACATTTACGAGTTTGAGCTAGGTCAATAAAAAAAGAATTAAACAGCTGACCAGCTTTGCTGTCAAACCATTTTACTGAAGGTGCAAAGTCCCAATAAGGTTTCCTTTGGTTTGTTTTCAAAAGCTCTTTCCCATGACCTTCATGGCCTCAGCCAGACATGAAATACCTTTTTTTAACAAAAAAAACAAACAAAAAAAACAAACAAACAAAAAAACAAGGACCTCACAGTTTGTCTCCACATAGATAGAATAATCCAGCAAGCAGATATTTACTGCGTTATCTTAAAGCTGTCTGTAGCGGTTTTTTCCACATACGAGAACAGACCAAAGACAAAGACTCCTTTCATACCATACTTACTCTGTTACTGCCCTGAGGCTAAGCCTCCCAGACATGGTCCACTCACTCAAGTGAGTGTGTGTACATTGCTCATCCATCTCACGAACACAGACATTCAAACAAACTCACTCCTACAAAGAAATTCTAGGCTTATACTACATGTAGAAATTAGAATTTTTTTCTCCATGACACCAAGTTGCAATGTTGATGACAAAAAACAAATATCAAGGGTGGTTTTGGCATTTATGCTTAGAAACCAAGCAGCAACATTTCTACAGTTCCTCTAATGGTTACATGAGGCTGGCTCTAAAATAGAGTGAAGTCCATATACTTCCATGTTAAAATGCTCAACTAAATAGCTATTTTGGGTGATTTTTTTTAATAACTTGTCCATTAAGATTTTTTGGACACTTAAAGTTAGGGGCTTAGCCACTTTGACTGAGAGGTAGGCAAATACAGGCAGCTGTAGCTACTAGCTGACTGCTAGGCTTCACCTCTTCTGACTCAAGTTCGTGAAATTGACCTCTTGATTGTGTTTGTGCCGTTTGTGGTTTCTGAAACATTATAATGGAATGATCTGACACATAAAATGCCCTGCACTGTGGGACAGACTTCATTTGTGGTGAGTAAAATTCCAGTATTTTACTGTTACTTACCACTAAATATTAGGCATCAGTAACTGAGCACTCCACTGGGTACAGTTTATGGAAACATCTTGTTAACCAGGCTTGTTGTTAGTAACTTAGAACTATTTTAAGGTGGAATGTTTTCTTGTTAACACACCTTAAAAATCATTATGACAGCTTTGACCATTCAATTTGTTTTTATAGACTCTCTTGCATGACATACACCTCAGAGATGATAGGATCTAGCACTTAGAAAATGGTGCATGACCTATGTACAAATATTCTATTACACCACTCCAGCAGCTTTATATCTATAATTATCATCACCTACAGGTTTGACTAAAATTGGAGAAAACAATTATGAAGTTGCTTTATAAATATGTTGTTATAGATGTGTTTTTGCCATTTGGCAATTTTTTTTAATGCTCAGCTCAGGTCTGTTAAGCAAAAACTGCAAACCCAGATTAAAAAAAAATTATTTTAATTGGCTGAAATTTCTATTCGTGCACATAATTAAAAATGTATGCAGCAGCTAAAGCTGACTACGTTTTGATTTCGCTTACCAAGATTATTGTTTGCAGGTGACACAGGATTGGGCGACAGGGTGGGTGAACCTGAAACAGAGTGGTAATAGAGGATGGGTTCATGACCATGATAAGTTGTAATTAGAGCAGTATAAGCTTCAGGTGTGTGTATAGTCAGGTGCCTCACCTGTGTCCATGCTGTGGTTGAGCTGGTGATCATTTGTCTCACCATCCTCACTCAAGTACCCTGGTGGGGGAGTTTCTATAACACATGCAGGATTACGTTAAGCACACACTCTTGATCTTTCTCGAGTTTAAACCACTTCTATGATACAGCATATTTAATGTAAAAACTGCATTCAGGAATACAATTTTTTGGACAAGCTAAATCATCCCTGAGAAAAATAATTTACAGACTTTAAGTCAAGAATGAGAAGGACAGTTTTTTTTTCTCACCAGGAATATAGTTGTTCTGGGGCTCGATGCCAGCGGGAAAATTGGTATTTTCAGGGATGGATGGGCTGTAGTCATCCAGTGGTGGGAACTCAGCAGGGATGTCTGTATGTCGTGGCACTAGGACAGGAGGCAAAACTGGAGACAGAGGATCATGTCAGTTCTGTACCCAGTTTGGAAAAGGCTACAATCATTTAGAACACATAGTAATTAAGTACACTCACTTGGTGTCTCCACCCTCTGGTAGTGATAGGGGTTGACACATACTTCATCCTTCTTGGTATGAAAGGCAAATTCACAATGGTCGGCAGCCCTCAGCTCATGGTGGGACTGCAGATCTGGCCAGCGCCACAAGCGGCAGTAGATAACATGAGGAAGACCTTTTCTGTGGGAGACCTGCAGGCGTCCATCTAAAGACCTGGAAAATACAGATTAAATCGAATCACTCTGGGCTGCTTTACTGTAAACGCCACTGAAATCTGAATTTGAACTATGAGACAGATTCTGAAACTCATTTCTACTTCTGGAAAATATCCAAACTGATGCCGATGTTCAATTCATCAATGATCTCGTGTATGGTAGATCAACATTACTGAAGGCAAAGCACCAAAGAATTTGCCTGATGTTAAATCAGTTCCAAATGTTTTGTTTTTTTTCCCCCTTTAATACAGCTCACAAAATGTTTGGTTGAGAGAAAGTATTTCCTGCATTCCAAAAGCAAAATACAAAAGTAATTTTTAAAAACAAAACACAGCACAAATTCTACTGACATACCTGTTAATATCGAAATGTAAATGTTACCTATTTTTAATTAGAAAATGGCACAGACCTATCATGAAGCTGCATTTATGAAAACTGATAAACATAGTATTTATGTACTTGTGTAGCGTAAACCTATGTATACCCCTATGTAGCTCAAATGGCAAAAAAAAATGTAAAGAAACGATTGTACTTGATCCTCAATATGGGGTAATTATTTTTATTTTTTTTTAAACAGATGAACTTAACATTTCAGATTATTATGGAGCTATCCAACAAGAAATATGGGTTTCATTCTTCATCCAAGTTTTAGGTGCTAAACGTAAAGTGAGGATACTTACAAAGATAATGCCATGAACGTTTTTATGTATTCATTTATTCTTATGAAAAGTGCAGTAAACAGAAAAAAGAAATTGTTTTGGCCGTGGTTATTAGGTGCCTAGTGCAGCCCACCAAGTGGATCAGAGCACAATCGCTCTGCAAGACTGACACACAAGGGTCCAGTGATGTTTGAATAGAGAAATACCTATAAAAGGTGGAGTTATCTTTCAGGCACACAACCCAGAACACAACAATGTAAAGGTTAAGAATACTGACACCATCCGCATTTGGATTCGTTCTCTATAATCCTTGCTTTCACTGTGAAATTCTGTATCACAATGGGTGCAAAATCTCCAAGGAAAATAAGGTTAAATTGTGCACCTAAAACAGAGGATAGCACTTGGTTTCACCAGTAGCTGTCAGCAGCTAAAATGGTAGATGGTGGAACAACTGGAGGAACAGTGGAAATGCTAACTGGC
>VVAS01004078.1:2421-19656 GCA_015103295.1 Ptychochromis oligacanthus
TCTTAAATGTCAGGGCAGGATAAAGAGTGTCACAGGAAAGCTGTGATTCTGTCTGAGGAGTCATTACCTCTTCTCTGACCTATTGAAAGATGTACAGTAATATCTCCCGAAGAAATGCCTCTGCAAGCTGCTGTTCCACCCAGCACATTGGTTAGGTCATAATCACACACTTATGTACCTAGGTGACTTTAGAGTCTCCATAAAATGGAAATATGATAACAGTTTTTATGCAATTTAAAAAAGGTATGCGTTAGGGGAAAAAAAAAAAATTACAGTGGAACTTGTGATCATGAATGCCTTTCATTACCGTCTTTGCCATCTTGTCTCAGCTCATTGCTCTGCTTGTAAACAGCAGTTTTTTTTCACAGTGGTGCATTGTACTGCAAGTACATGTATGGCTCCATTGGGAACAATTAACTCAGTGTGCGTATTCAGAATCTAACACTACAGCAGTTCCTAAAATATGAAACATACAAAGGTGTTTTACACTAGAAAACAGTGCAACTGGGTTAATAGACTTGGAGAAAGGCCTTAGCAGAGTTGGCGTGCAACCTGCCACAACAATAAAACAGCTACAGTGACGCTTAACAGTGCATTATTTATCCCACAATAGGCATTCATTGTCTCTTGCTTTTTTTCCATGTTAGATCGGAATCTGGTACTCCAACAACACCCTGGCAATGAACTCCACCAGTCTGGATATTAACGTCTCGGAGACGCTGGCAAACAAGACCCTCATTGTCACCACCATACTGGTAAGGTCACGGCTGCTCTCTGAAGCTCCACACAAGTGAGTTCAGAGTTGTTTTTGTGTTGCTTCGCAGGCTGTGCCGGAGCTCGTGCTGTGTTGTGGTCTGTTTCTGATAATTTTGCTGTCGCTGCTGTAACTGTCATAGAAACTGACAGAGCACTGAGGGAGATGAGTAACTAAAAACCAGACTGCCACAGTCCTGGTCTGTTGATTATGTCCAATACGCATAAGCTGTCTCCTTGTAGGGTTTGGATGTATAATATCTACAGGTTGGTGTAGAGTAGATTCACTGAATCTAAAAGACTGGTAAAGTCCTGTGTTGACAATCTTTTTAATCTTTTCTAAATCAAATTGCTCTATCTATAATACATAATATTAAATGTTGCAGTATTTATGGAGGAGAGGAAAAATAAACATGCAGAACATCTGAAACAGCTCAAGCTTTAACACGAAAAAAGAAAATTTTAAAACAAAGTAAACGTCTCTTGTTTATTTCTTCAGTTGTGTCAGCCAGGAACACATTTTGCAGTAAAGAAAAAGCTATTTTGCTTCTTTCTCCCAAGATGTAGACAAATTCACCTTTGTTTGTGTGTTGGGGGTGGGGGGCCGGTTTAGACACATGATGCAAGCTTTATGAAACAATTGTTTCTTCATGTCAATATATTTGGTGCAGTGCTCAGATCCGTGAGAACACAGCCTGTCTTCCCTTGATACCCAGGTTTATCTGCGTCGATCCATTTCATGGCTCGACAGTATTTACTGAATCTGTTTTTTTGTTTTTTTTTACTCTTACCTATGTCTCTAGCCATCTTCCACAATCCAATTTATGTCTTTTAAAGCAATTTAGTATGGTCTTCCATAACTGTAGGAGACTCACAAGAGGCAGATAAAAATGGTCTAAATTGATTCTGCTGAAGCCAAGGTATCTTGACTTTTAGTCAGTAGCATTGTGCAAGCTCCAAGAAAACTAAGTCCTAAGAATTCCCAGGATGAACCCGTGTATTGTCCTTTTGTCAGACTTTAAGTCCCATGTTTTTAAAAAGGCTGCCAGTTTACAGCCTTTAGAGGCTTTCTAACCTTTTCAGTTTGGACATATTAACTAGTACATTTAGATGTTTAAAAGAGTTGCCTGGTCCTTTAAATACATTTCATTTGAAACGATTGAGAGTTTGCTGGTTCAGTTCCAGCCAGATACACAAATGCGCTTTGGGGCTGTGAAAGGAAGGACATCCAGTGTAAAACTCTGCCAAAACATGTGGAACTACCCGCTGTTGTGACCCCTGGTGACAAGGGAGCAGCCGAAAGTAGCTTTATCTTGGAGAACATAATGATTTAATTTTTTTTTATATAGTGCCAAATAACAACAAGAGTCATCTCAAGGCACTTTATACTGTAAGGTAAAGACCCTGCAGTATTCTGGAAACAAAAAAACCCCAACAATCAGACGACCCCCTATGAGCAAGCACTTGGCGTCAGTGGGAAGGAAAAACTCCCCTTTAACAGGAAGAAACCTCCGGCAAAACCACGCTCAGGGAGAGGCAGCCATCTGCCATGACCAGTTGGGGGTTAAGATTAAACAGAAGAGAAAAAAGAGAATAGAAAGAAAAAGAGAGCATAGGGATACAGGACAAAATACTGACTAAGGGAGAGAAGGGACAAAATTTAATGACCAGTGACTTGCTAATAGAAACTTGCTGGTGTTCCGATATGGCTGGAAAAATGCTTATTTGCCTTGGTGCGAGAAATAAGATAAGAACATAAATACCATTCATTACTGTATAGTAAATATGGAGCCAGTGAGTGTAGCATAGCATGGCACAAACACTGCAAGCTATAGATTAAGATTAGATTAAACATAATATCATTTTTTTAGTAAGTGAGCTTTAAATGAGCTGTAGGTGGAGCTTGTTATGAGTTCCATCTTGTAGCCTTGCCTTGCAGCCTTTTGCTCAGCTGTACTAATTATCTCTTATTTTAGTTGAATATTTAATGAGTACATGTTGTAAAAAATATTGAGCACAAGATTTGTTTGTGTTGCCACAAAGTCAAGCACAGCTCCAGTCCCAGCAGATCAGTTGGCCAGCTCTCATCAGCTGATGGCTCAGCTGATACCCTTCTTCGCATCCAATTGGCTATCTCATTTAGGGCACGTCATTTAAGGTACTGTAGCCTGCAAACCGATCCACAGCAAATCCACCCCCGCTCTTCCTTTCATGCTATAGCTGACATAATCAATGCCTGTTGTCTTTGATTCCTGCTTTGTTCTGTGCTGAGGTTCTTGCTGCCAGCCTTTGGCTTTCCTCATTTGTGCGTGGAAAGGTGGCGAGATCCCAGAACAGAGCCATGTCGTCAGATATAAAATCCTGCAGATGGAAATATCAATCTCCCTTTGGCTGTAGTGATCCTAACTGAACTCTTTCTTTTTTTCTTGACTTCTCACCAGAAAGCAAATAAGCATATTCCCCCAAAATTTCAAGCCATTCCTTTAATCTTACAAATATTCTCTGATCAAGCAGATATTTGTAGTTTTAGACTCAGACTTCCTCGTGTGTCCCTCATGTTCAGGAGAACCCATATGTGATGCGTAAAGACAACTACCAAGACTTCCAGGGAAATGACCAGTACGAGGGCTTCTGTGTTGACATGCTGAGGGAACTGGCAGACATCTTGAAATTCTCTTTCAAGATCAAGCTGGTGGATGATGGCCTGTATGGGGCCCCAGAGCCCAACGGCTCTTGGACTGGCATGGTTGGAGAGCTAATCAACAGGGTGAGTACTCTCCCTCGTTCCCTCTCCAAGTCTCTCACACACACCAGAAACACAGAAACATGCACAAATATTCTAACTAGTCTCTCTGCAAAAGGAAGCTTATAATGAACACACAACTGTGTGTGCACACACCCACCCACCCACACACACACACACACACAGACACACACTTGCTCTGTAGCCCCAAACCACAACTCTGCTGTAACTTCCCATGTCTCAAATTGCCCTCAGAGGGGAGTAAGACTCTTATCTAGGACAAAAGCTGACTTGATAATTCCCCAAAAGAGAGTGGTAACATTGCTTAAAATTGTCTGCACCATCTTTCCTCGCTGTAACCCCCCCCCTTCTTCCTGTCCAGGCCTAGTGTGCCTCTGATAGACACTCTGGTTGAGGCAGGCTAATGAGAGCCCCTCTCTGCTTAATTACCATACCGTATACTTCAATTACCAGCCTGTGGTCCCTGTGTGGGGCATGCCACACTGGTGCTCCCCCAGCTCTCCACGCTTCCTCTCTCTCCCTGCCCTCCCCACTGGCTGATCACTCTGCTCTAATTAGCGGCCCATGTTCATCAATTAGCTTTTAATGGAAGAGATGGAGAGGAGGCAGAGCAACCAGAGACCTGCAAGGTTTTATACAGGTGGAAAGACCAGCCACTCCGTGCTTACTTGCAATTAGCCTCATTTGGATGGTAGGTAATGCGTGTGAGGCAGAGTGCACTTCTGTATGTTTTTGCAAATGTGTTTTCAAGTACAAAGTAAAACTTTTAATTTTTCATCTTGTAAATCAACATTTTAAACAAGAAGAGTGCAGCATTAGTCTTTTTGTTTTGCACAGCTACCTGACTGTTTGTTGTTTTTTTCCCCTCCCTGCCTCTCGCTCACTCTCTCTTTCTCTCTTGCCACTGCTTCTATCCATCCACCTATCTATCCACCTATCTATCTTCGCCAATCCTCCAGAAAGCAGACCTGGCCGTGGCAGGTTTCACCATCACGTCAGAAAGAGAGAAAGTTATCGACTTCTCTAAGCCGTTCATGACCCTGGGGATCAGCATCTTGTACAGAGTTCAACTGGTGAGGGTGTTATCTAGGCCTGTATCGCTGGGCGATACTCGCTACTGATCTTGTGCTGGATTTCATTTCTTTTACTTTTACTGCTGTAATGCCAACTGGGTCATACAGAAGACGACAACCTGAACCTGTTAAGATGAGGCTTAGGGAATTTTATCTTTGAAGCTGAAGATTGTATGTCTGTAGTATCCTGCAGGCTGCATCCACTACGACCACACCAAAATTTATAGGTATAATTTATATTGCTCAATAAGTCAGTGCTCTGTAACTGGGCAACAGCTTTACATTGCTAATGAGGCTTTGGGTCTAAGCCAAGTATGCTTCAGCAGCAGGCATTGTGAAACAGAGCGTTTATGGATTGTAGCATTAGTGTATCAAAGCACTGCAGACTTTAGTATCAAAGTGCAGTGAAGGACACTGCCCTCCTGTGGTGCAAAGAGGACACTCCCTGACATCTAAGACATTGAGACCTTGTTTTCTAACACACTGTAGCTTCCTGTATGTCCATTAGTCACCATCTGTCTCTGTTTCTCCAGCTTTCTACTTCTCTCTCCTTTCTTCTGTGTACCAGGGTCGGAAGCCCGGTTATTTCTCCTTCCTCGATCCCTTTTCTCCAGCCGTTTGGCTCTTCATGTTACTCGCCTACCTGGCTGTCAGCTGTGTGCTCTTCCTGGCTGCAAGGTCAATACATTACATCACACACTGTACTGATTGTCTGCAGTTTACATCAGAACTCCATTATTTTTTATCTTGTTGAACACAAGTCACCTGTCAAATATTGAAAGTTTTTACTTTATGCAACCTACCGCAGACAGCTTGACAGGGGCCGAATGACTGATTGGGGATGACTTGAACGATGTGGCAGATGTGCATCATCGTGCTGCAGTTTGTCCCCAAGGTTGCCTCACTTTACCTTTGTTTTACCCACCAGGTTAAGTCCCTATGAGTGGTACAACCCTCACCCATGTCTGCGAGAGCGCAGAGACATGCTGGAAAACCAGTACACTCTGGGAAACAGCTTGTGGTTTCCTGTTGGAGGCTTCATGCAACAGGGATCAGAAATAATGCCCAGAGCCTTATCCACCAGATGTGTTAGTGGAGTGTGGTAAGTTAAAGCATGGTTACAATGTGTTTGTGCATATTTGTCAACCAGTTTAAAGCCCCCTCATCTACTCAGAAATATCTGTTGCATTCATTGTCTCTTCACTTGAATGTTTGTCCCTCACTGTTTAGAAAGATATTTTTGTTGAGTTTGACATTAGAAAGCTGTTTACACATTCATCTGCTGAAGGGAACGTTTCACTGTCTCTTCTACAATATACTAAGCTTTAGAAACTCAGCTACAAGCAGGGTTTGTGACACGGCTGGGTCTGGGATCTTTTCTTTTTTGATTGTCACAAATAGTTTAAAAGTTACTGCATGATGTTTTGATACGTTTTATTACCTGTTGCCAAAATGTTAACGATATTGGTCAAAATGACCAGTGATGTTTGGGGAGGATTTGGCAGAATCCACGTAAACAGTTTATGTGGAGAGCAAAAGCGGGCTTGCTTTTCCGATCATCTAGAAACTAGAGGCCGACTGATATATTGCTGCTATATCAGTACTGGCATTTATAACTGCCGATAAATGAAGATTAAAGAAAAGATGGGAGAAACACCCTTCAACCATTTTATGAGTTTGTCCACCAGAGGGCACTCTGACACTTCCCTGTTGGCAATGTGTTTGGAAAGCAACAAACACAACAACCAGTTGATCCAAGCAGCGTCTGGCAGGGTGTAAACGAATCATCCACTACTTTAAAAGACGATTATTTTTAAACTGAACTGTCATATCATCTTAGTAAGGACTCATAAATAATTATACATAACAAATCTATTTCGTGTGACTGAAAGAAACAAAAAACATATTGGCCAATACATTGGATTTTTTAATCACCAAATATCAGTATCGGTATCGGTCTTAAAAATCCTTTATAGGTGTGGCTCTACTAGAAACCATTAGCTGTCATAACTATGATGAAAATGTATCTTTTTAAAATTTGTCTGATTTATAAAATATTGACAAGCACATAGAACAGGAAGTCTTGGCCTTGATATCCACTGGCTGTACCAGAAGTCCTTCAAAAATTGGTTGTTGCTCCCAGATGCAAAGTAAACAGAGTAGCCGATGCTCGCACGGGTTCCTTGACTGACAAACTGCTAAACATAAAACACAATACAGTAACTACCGAACAGTAGAAACAGTGAAGACAAAATATCAGTGTAACGGTAATAAAACATTAATAAAGTAAAAGCACACGTAAATACATTAAAATCATAGCCCTTGTGAAAAACACATATAAATATTAAGTGGAAGCAAATAGATAATCAGGGCTCCAAGCAAGACAAAAATGAGTCTTCAATATATTAGAATATAATGAATATATTATCTGGATTAACTATTTTGACAGTTCTGTATATTGTAAAAATTGTATGGTAAATCAAAGTTTAAAGCCCATGCTTGGAAAAGAATAGTTTCATTTTTATGTAATTTAAAGGATTTTTCACTGGATGCCTCATTTAAAAAAAAAAAGTACATCTTCTGCTGTGTGAAATCATGACATTTACATTTTAAATTTTTAAGGCGTATTACTGACATATTGCCCATAAGTTTCAGTCCCTGAGTACCAGCATTTTATGCAAATAATGGAAAAAGTGCTAAGCTCACAGAAATACTAGCCTGATGATACTCCTGCGGCAAGAGTGACTGTGAAGAGAGACACAAGAGAAAGAAATAATAACCACTAAGAGCTGAGGAGATAAAGGAAGACAGGAACAGCAGATTACACAGAGGTGAGCAAGATATTAAGGGTAGTACGTACATGACGTTCTCTTTGAATAAAGTTTTTAGACACGCAAGAAGTTCTATCTTCAAGGTTATTGGTGAAGAGTATTTGAAGTGATCGAACAATAGTGATAAAGCTGCACTCATTACACTGAAGTGCATCATCATTTGAAAATCACTGAGCGGGGGAAATCACTGATAACACTTTATAAGATTTTCAATTTGAGAAAATATCTTGATGTGTCAGGTATTTCCTTTGCTGGGTTAGCTGTAACCCAGCAAAGTCTCTCTACTGACTTTCCTGAAAATTTGATGAATCATGATATGTATGAATTTTGCAAGTGACCAGTACCGTGATGGATCTTTTACATCTATCTTTCCACCCCTACAGTGTTTCATCTCTGCCTTTTTTCTTTCCCATGCTCCCACCTCGTAGGTGGGCGTTCACTCTGATCATCATCTCCTCCTACACGGCCAACCTGGCGGCCTTCCTGACTGTCCAGCGGATGGAGGTTCCCATCGAGTCTCCGGACGATTTGGCCGACCAGACCAACATTGAGTACGGCACGATCCATGGAGGGAGCACCATGACCTTCTTCATGGTGCGGCTCTGGTTGTTCTTGGATTTGAAATTTGTGTTTTTATCCGTGTTAAATTGTTGTTTGTGTTGCTGTTTGGATTTACTGACTCCCTGAATCGCCTTCATAGCAATTCAGGAAATAGCTGTTCATAAAGTTTTTGTTTGTGTGTTTGCGTGTTATATGTAATTTACTGCAGTGCTTCTCTCTTCATTGCTGTGATCAGAGTGAACGATTGTCCTCATATTTGCCACTCTGTCTCTGAGTTTCTCTGTTGTTTTCTTTATGGCTGTTTGTGTTTGTGTTAAGTGGCTGACTGCCTGTGTTTGCTTATGAGAACGCTACCGGCATCTGTGTCGACATCTGTGTTTGTCATAGTGTCTGTGTGTGTGTGTGTGTGTATGTGTGCAGGTCTTGTATTTGTGGTAAGTGTGGTGGTGATTGTTTAAAAAAAATGTATTTGTTTATATGTTTGTGTACACGGTAAATGGCAACATGCCAACTTGTGAGTGTATTTTTCATTCTCTAGTGCTTGTCCAAATGGAGGTTGTAAGAAAGAGTGGTGTGTGTTTGCCTACATAAGCCCGTTTCATTGCCACAGTACATTACCCCACTCAATACCTAATCCACACACACATACACACCCGCTCAGAGATGCTACACTATGCTATAGTTGTTTCCTTTTCTTCTCACATACAAAGAGATACAACATGTAATTGTAAACTTAATCCTGTTTTGGAGCTTGCTACATTTTGTTAAGTGCCGAACCACTCCCTGTGTGCTGATTTACTTCCAACTGTATGATGCATCAGCTACACTTCGAGCAAATAATCTGTTGCTTTGGTTCACTTTCCTTTTTTCTCCCTCCGCTCTGCTTTTTCCCTCTGTTTGCCATTGATATTTTGCTACGCTTGTCATTGTTCACACCTGATTTTCTGTTCTGTTTGTACTTCCTTCCTTGTTTATCTATAATGCATCTCTTTCATATTCCCTCTTGTCGGGGAAGCTCCTACACTCACCTGTAATTACTGCTGAATTGCCATTGTTGTGTTCCCGTTCCTCTGCAGAACTCACGGTACCAGACCTACCAACGGATGTGGAACTACATGTACTCAAAGCAGCCAAGTGTATTTGTGAAAAGCACAGAGGAGGGCATTGCCCGCGTGCTCAACTCCAAGTATGCCTTCCTAATGGAGAGCACGATGAACGAGTACCACCGTGGCCTGAACTGTAATCTCACTCAGATCGGAGGCCTGCTGGACACCAAGGGCTACGGCATTGGCATGCCACTGGGTAATGATACTGCATCAGAAAGCATTTAAAAGTTCATGTAGCAACTGATAATGTAATACCTACTTTTATTATCTCTGTATGTTAAATATCAGTATCTTAAAAAAATGTAAATTTGCTAATAATTCATTAGTTCATTATTGGCAGTAAGGTGGATCAGTATTTAGCAGTGTTGCCTCACAGCGAGATGGTCATGGGTTCAAACCCAGGTACACCCTTCTGTGTGGAGTTTTCAAGTTATCCCCGTGCCTGTGTGGGTTTTCTCCGGGAGCTCCGGTTTCTCCCGCCATTGAAAAAACATCCTAGGTTAATGCCCACCCGTGTCAACCTAGGGCACTCCCTCAGAAGAGATTCCTAATCTCAGGTTAGACAAAGGTTTAAAAAAATAAATATTACCTTATATTTCTTAGTTTGTTAAAGTCTCGCCACTATGCTTTCCAAACAAGCAAAAGAGTGAAACAAAACACAAAAACACCAACTAATGGGTGGTCCAACAGAGCTGTGCACAGTTTAAAACCAGCTAATGAACTCATGAGTGAAAAGATTTTGAAAAGAGGCATAAACATCAATAAGGATTAAGTGATTTTCTCAGGCTTCAAAGCTTTACAGCGCCCTACAGCAAACAGTCACCTCATGTCTCGCCTCGACTGACACGCCTGAAGACAACGATTGTTCTTGTCCAGGCTTTAAAGGTCACACATACAGCTCTCATGTCTTTGATTAGACTTAAAATTTATCAATAAAGCATTGAAATTAGTTGTAAAATTAACAGCAAGCAACTGGGAAGCCAGTAGAGATGTAACACTGGCCCTTTTTTTTTTATGATTAAAAACGCTGCTGCAGCATTTGGAAGGAGCTGTTTCACAGTTTAGTGAACTAAAAGAGTAAGATTATGTAGTAATAAAGATAGGAACTTTGAAATTTATGTATGCACCTTTTAAATTTTATATTTTTTGAGACAGTGTAGTACAAGATAAAATAGAACTGATAAAACGCATCAGATCAGCTTCGCAAATCCCCTTTACCAGGGGATTGAGACTGAGAATGCAGGATACCCATCTTAAAACCATTTTAGATCATGTTTACCAAAACAAACAGACAAACAAAAAACACATACAGCCTTTACATAAAGTGTGCTATAAAACTTGATATTCAGTTTCTTCACCTTCCAATTAAGTATTGTCTACAGTGGCAGGAATGTGAATTGGCTCCTCCAAGTCTGAGACCATAGTTCTCAGTTGGAAAAAGGTAGAGCGCACACTCCGGGTCAGGAGTTGCTCTTGTTCACAAGTCAGGGGAGAGTGGAGGGGGAGATTGACTGGTCATTCAGGAGGGGCTCAGAGTCAAGCTGCTACACCTCCACATGAAAAGAAGCTACCTGAGGTGGTTCAGGCATCTGACTTAGATGTCCCCTGGGTGAGGTGTTTTAGGCATGCTAAACCTGCTGCTTTTGAAGAACTTTTTTATTCTTAAAATTTAGTTCAGCAGGTCATCTTGACCATGTCTACATGCCTAAATGCACTGAGTTGATGCCATGTGACTGGCTGATTAGATATTTGCTTTAACGACCATGTACCTAATGAACTGGCCATTAAGTGTAATTTCTGGAAGAGAAAGTGAAATACCGTGACTGAACATTTCTAACAGGGGCCAGGGTGTTTAAACATAAGTTTTAGGGAGATATCTTGGTTCTAAAATTATACAATTAATTGACAAAAAGAAAAAAAAAAACTCATTAAATGACAGTGTGAGAGGCTTGAGATCAATTATGCTAAACAGACACATGTAGTTGTAGGTGATTTGTGAGATTACATCTGAAAAATGTCTTGTACGTGCTTGATTTATTTTTTATCTGTGGGATTAGTAGCTATTTCAAATGGAAGTAATGCACATACAGTTAATTGCTTTTTCACTCATGCCCAACTCTTGTGAATCCACTTCTTAGCACATAGTGGAGATGTCACTGAATCACAGTAATCTGTTCCTATGAAGAGGTCAGTCATATCTCACTTTCTATTACTGACCAAGGGTGTGGAGGAATGGAGAGATAAAGCAGACACAGATGAAAGAAAGGCAGACCACAGGGGTGAAATAAGCCCTTGTAAGAGACCTAAAGAGGAAAAAAAATAAAACTTATTATCTCACTCACCCCTAGGTAGGCGGCTATTTAAATTT
This sequence comes from Ptychochromis oligacanthus, assembly GCA_015103295.1. NCBI lineage: Eukaryota > Metazoa > Chordata > Actinopteri > Cichliformes > Cichlidae > Ptychochromis > Ptychochromis oligacanthus. Next base: position 13,878 of record VVAS01004078.1, read on the forward strand.
ACGGAAATAGGCAGACAATTTGGCACTTGATTGCTTTCTTGCTGGGAGTTAGATAATTCATACCTCTGAAGTTTGTACACTAAATGTGAAGCTGCATGTTAGCCTAACCTGGCAAATGGAACACTGATGGCACAGCTGTTACCCTACTACACACACAATTGGCAAATCTCCTTAAGGATATGCTTTCATGCTGCCTACAACTTGCCCTGCATCTGCAAGCTGCTTTGCAACCCACCATCTCCTCAGCTCCACCTTTCCATGCTTATTCAGTATCCTCTCTGTTGTGAATGGTACCTGTTTTGTTCTGTACTGGGGTGTCTTGCTGCTACTCTCCTGGCCTCCGGTTTTACATGTGTGTACATGGAAGGATGGGAAATTGGTGGGAGGTGATGCCAAATATATATTACTGCAGATGGAAATGAGTGGTCCTGATTGAAATAGTTTTTTCCAGGGGTTGTTGTTCTCCAGCAGTGACTTAGTGATGGAGGCATGACTTCAGGAGGAAATGGTCAAAACATAGCTCTCTGTAACTCACCGTTTACATATCAGTTAGATTTTGTGTGCTACGTTTTGATTATTATGCTTTAGAGGTGCTGGTAGGCTGATTTTTTTTTTTTATTTGAAGTTTAATCATAACCAAGCTAACTGTGTCTCCCCTGTTTTGATATTGACCCTTGTTTTTAAACTAAGCTAAACTACTTCTTGAAACGGTATCCGTTATTCTTGATAATCACTGAACATCTGCCACACTTTCTATAGACTGTTTTTGAGCAGAAATTTTTCCTAATAAAAAACTGTCCGTTGATTATCTTCACAGCTAAATAGCGCTGTCCTGAGCAAGAAAACATATTTGTAATTTCCATGGATGGACCCTTTAAACCCTCTAAATCTGGTCCAGTGTATCTAGTTTGCAGCATACTTTGTATGCTGTCTGACCAGCAGCTGAACCACTGCGTCTGTCTGGTTGTAATCTCGGTGTTTATCTCTCACTAATCCTCTCTTTATACTCACCAAGATCACTTGTAGCCATCTCAAAGCTGCAGCAGCAATTCTCTTTTTATCCTTAGTCTCTTTAACACTTAATCATTTCATGTTTTTTCCCTTCTTCTGAAATAACATCTCTCTTGTCTGGGCTCTTGTGCTGCACCTTGCCCACCACTTGCTCTTATCCTGCCTTCTTGTCATTTGCCAGGATCTCCGTTCAGAGATGAGATCACACTGGCCATCCTCCAGCTGCAGGAGAATAACAGGCTGGAGATACTGAAGAGGAGGTGGTGGGAGGGAGGCCAATGTCCCAAAGAGGAGGACCACCGTGCCAAGGGTGAGTCGACCGCAGCTGTCTGCTTCCTTTCCCTCCTTCTCTCTAATGTCCCCAGTAATAGTCTCCTCACTCTCTGCTACAGTCCAGCTAATAGCTAATGCCTAACCTAATGTCCTTGCAAAGGGTACTTAGCACAATCTCCTTTCCCAAATGTCTTCTGTTTGTCTCAGGTGGTGCATAATGTGAATTTTATTGGAGAGAGTGTGTCTGTTTACATGTGTGTATTAAATGTCTTCTTTTGTATGAATGACAAAGATGATGAAAGCATCTCTGCATTTATGCCACTGATGTCAGATGAAAATCTCTTTTAAAAATGATTTTGGTAACACAATACTTCAATCCAGACATTTCAGTATTGTTGAGCTTTATCTGTACAGTTTATCTCAAACCCCTCAGGGCCCCATAATTCTGTTTTTCACTCATGCACTTCATTCCAGGCCATTTAAATTTTTAACTCAGCTGAACGAGCACTGAGCAGTGATTTAGTATTACACTTATATAAAGTTTTTGGTTCTTAGTATGGGTCAAGCTCCAGAAGATGGAAAGTCCAGTATCATTGGTTAGCAGATTGTCTATTACAAAACTGCAATCACTCAATGCAAAACTGAGATTATGAAAATTATGTCACTTAAGGTGTTTTCTCATACTTCAATCAATAGTTGAACTAGAAATCTGTACAGGAGCAGTAGTATGAAGCTAGAGTCTGGTTACCATAGCTTTGCACAAAAAATTGAAGCAGACAATAGGCAGTCTGGTAACAAAATGTGGCTACCTGCATTTCTAAATTGCACAGCATTACTTCTCATGTTGTACAGTCAGGTTCGTAATTTGTCGGACACAATTTCTGTAGTGTTGTTTCTGTACACCATCACAGTGGTTTTTAAATCAAACAATAAGTGAAGGAAATGCAGACTTTTGGCTTTAATTCATGACATTTTACAAAACTTTTGCATTAAATGTTTAGGGATTACAGGCATTTTTATACAGTCCCCTATTTTCAGAGGCTCAAACGTAATTGGACAAACTAACATAATTTGAAATATAAGGATTGCTTTTAATATTTGGATGAAAATCCTTTGCTGTCAATGACTGCCTGAAGTCTGGAACCCACGGACATCACCAAATGCTGTGTTTCCTCCCTTGAGATGCTCTGCCAGGTCTTTACTGCAGTCACCTTCAGTAGCTGCTTCTTTGTCGGTTTCTCTGCATTCAGTTTTGTCTTCAGTAACTGAAGAGCATGCTCTATTAGGTTGAGATCAGGTGACTGACTTGGGTTACTTTTACACTATCTATTTTGCATTTTTCATTTGCACTTTGAAGCACCACCAATCAGTTTTGCCGCATTTGGCTGAATTTGAGCAGAGAGTATAGCCCTGTGCACTTCAGAATTCATCCTGCTACTTCTGTCAGCAGTCACATCATCAATAAACACCAGTGGCCCAATTCCACTGGCAGCCATTCATGCCCATGCATAACACAGCCTCGTCTATATCTGACAGATAATGTGGTATGCTTTGGGTCATGATCTGTTTCTCTCCTTCTTCATACTTTTGTCTTCCCATAATTTTGCTACAAGTTAATTTTGGTTTCATTTATCCAAAGAACTTTTTTCCAGAACTGTCCAGGCTCTTTTAGATGTTTTCTGGCAAAGTCTAATCTGGCCTTGTTGTTCTTGAGTGTAAACAATGGTTTGCAAGTTGTTGTAAACCCTCTGTATTTACATTCATGAAGACGTCTCTTGATGGTAGACTTTGACAATGATACTCCTACCTCCTTGATATTGTTCTTGACTTGGTTAGATGTTGTGAAGTTGTTTTTCTTAACCATACAGACCATATGGACATACTCATGTCATCATGCACTTTAGTTGTCTTTCAGGCCTTTTGGTGTTGCTGAGCTGTCCAGTGCATTCATTGTTTTAAAGAATGTACCAGATTGTTGATTTGGCCACTCTTAAAAGTTTTTGCCATATCTCTGGTGTTTATTTTGTTTTTCAGCCTAATGATGGCCTCCCTCACTTGAAGGGACATATTTTTGGGCCTCATACTTAAACTTCCAGTAAAATACTATAAAATATAAATTCAACACTTGAAGCAAATTAACAATTAGTGCTCTGATAAGAAAACAAGGAAATGTTTGCTTTATTTTTTAAGTTGATGAACTTAAAGGTCAAGTGTTTTCAGTATTTTATTGCAAATTAACGTAAATGTTTTCAGTTTATGACTTATTTTTCACTAACCTGTCTCATGGTATTAAGTTAACCTAAAAACAATGAGTAAAGAAACTTTTTTTTTTTTTATGTTACCTAATCTCGATATGTTTTAGTCTCTTTCGTGCTATGTCAAACTGTATCAGGATCTGCATGGCTTTTTTTCTTGCAAAACTTCAAAATCAAGACAATTTATAGTTCACTTCAGAGGATTTTAATTTTACATTTAGTGAAACATCACTCTTAACTCTCCTGTTTGTGCTAACACAGCGATAGTCATCAACTCAGCAGCTCACTTCACTCATAGTGTCAGCTTTGACAAACTAACATGAAACACAACCTGAGTAACTTAATAAATACAATATAACAAACACAGAACAATATAGTATGACAGTGAGCTGAAATGCTTAATATTTCAGCTCACTTTCCTGACACTCCCACTTGTGTCTGAAATTATTAAAATGCAGACTAAAGCCAACAAACAGGTGTTGGTTGATCTTTGCTTTTATTTTCTTTCCTTCTGTCTTTCTTGATCATACTTAGTACAATCTTTGATGCATATAATGCATAATACCACAGTGTGAGAGGCCTCACATTATTGCTTTCCTATTATCTCTCACCACATGCACAGAATGATATCAGGATGCACATATACACGCTGAAATAATAGAAACAAAGTACTGTGAAGTTACACTTTGAAGTGGTGCTTACTAATCCACAAACAGTTGAAGTTAATCAGAACTCTATTTAATCAACATACATTGTGATTGTACAGCATACATTTTTAGTGACTTTAAAAAACAAGAACTGGGTGCACAAGTTTGAATTTATTTTGGATTTTCTCTAATCCACACAGGGTCAAAATTATACATATAGGCTCAAAGATATACATACACCTGAACTAATATTTGGTTAAATGTCTCTTAGCAAGTTGCACCTCGACCAGATTCTTTTGGTAGCCATCAAAATGGTTCTGGGATAATTCTGGCTGGATATTTGACCACTCTTCTTGGTGGAATTGGTTCATTTAAACATTGATTTCCTGCCACAGACCTGCCTTTTAAGCACTGTCCACAACTTTTCAATGGGTATGTAAACTTCTGACCACAACTGTATGACTAAAACTGGCTTATCATATAACTTGCTGCAAGATAGGAAAAATTATATTTCCCAGAACTACTCCTTCAACTCCACCAGAGACACAGAAGACATTATAAATCTGTTTCCACAGAACTTTTAAACCTACTTTGAGGATAAACAGTTACCAGTGTTGATGTATTTGTGCACGTATGGGCTAATATTTGTCTCCTGTGGCCTGTTGTCAAGGTCTTGGCATGGAGAACATTGGGGGCATCTTCGTGGTGCTGATCTGTGGCCTCATTATTGCTGTGTTTGTGGCCATTATGGAGTTTGTGTGGTCGACACGCCGCTCGGCAGAGACTGATGAGGTATGCCCCCATACCTGCCCTCGCCGACCCCACAGACACACCCCAGTAGGTTCCCATGGCATCCCGCCAACCCTTTTGATTATGTTATTTGGTGTGTGTCTTTTGTGTGTGTGTGTGAGAGAGAGAGAATGGATGGATTTATTTTACAGCTTTTGCCTCCATTTGTATGTGTTTGTTTGTGCTGTAACATTCAAGGTTCACTGTGTTATGTGCATGTGAGATGAGAGGAATGTTCAAGTATGCGGCTCTGACCTGCTGTAGTGTTCAAATTTTACGGGAACTAGAGAATCTGATTGCATGTTCTGCCTGTTTTGATGTCACTGTGCCCTTTTAGTGTTTGGTGTTTAACAGTATGGCAGTAAGTGTTTGTGAGCTAAACATGATAGTAAACATGAAGCAATATTGAGAAATGCCAATATTTGCTTGCATAAAGAAGTAGTGTGAACTTTTTTCCCTGGCATTAAATGTCATGATGTATCTTCTTTTACATGCCTCACATGTACGCTGGTATTCTTCGTTTCCATTGTTGGATTGCTTCTCACCCATGTCACTGTGCGTCTCCCTCTGTCTCTCTCTCTCAAACACACACACACGCACACGCCTCCTGTCATTCGGCCATCAGTGTCTATTCTCCAATAACGAGTACTGTTTCTGTTTATGTGAGCACATTACTTTTTTTAAATCATGATTTCATTGAGAATCATGTTTGTCTGTAGTGGATATGTTGATGCATTTTGTAAGTCATGTGTGCATATTACAGTAGTCATGCTCTTGGAATGATGAAAAGTATTTATGGATGTA